>JAODKL010000062.1:3118670-3141005 GCA_026780765.1 Petrocephalus schoutedeni
TCCCCCCTTATCGCTATTACATACACACAAACAAACAAACTTTGGACAAAACTATTCATTTGTGCACAGTCAGACCTGGAGGCTGACAGGGCATCACTACAGCATACATCCCTGTGCAAATGGGCTCTGCATATCATCCAACAAGCTCATTCTATATGACCGAGCATAGCACTCAACTACACTAGCATTTCCGAACCTGTACAATGGATTGTTTGCAGACATATTAGCATCACTTTGCAACAGCAAAATACTGAGAAGGAGGGGGACTTAAAAAGACCAGATCCACTAGCAAAATAACCAACAGCAAGCCAGCAAAAATCAGCCAATGACTAATAGAATGCCACACAAAAGAATGACTAAGTAATTTCAGCTTGGGCCCATTCTAAGGACTTTTCCCAAATTAACTTTACACCCCCTGAACACTAGGGGGCACTCCATCCACAGTAAACCGGGCAAATCCGTATTCTATCCTATACACATTATATGGGAAGGATATTACACAATTTACAAAAAAGAAATGCTATGGAAATACTTAAAATTCTGCAATCATCTTATTATAAAGGTTCTGCTGTGATTTTAATCGACGCACCGACTCGTGCTAACGGGTGAGATCCGCTAAAGTCCCGGTTATTTTATTCGACGCATTTTCTTGCCCGTTTTAATAACCTCTTTGATTCCAATACACTATAACAAAATGTTTTCCTTCAACATTACTACGTAATTATCACTAAACAAAAAGGTGGTCTGCACACTTTGCAGCGTTTCGACGGCACACCACCCCGGCAACAGCGCAATGCAGGAGCACATGCAGAGGAAAGGCAGAGGCGGCAAAAACCAACGCCAGTGTTGCCTATTCATGTTCATTAAATCCCTGAGTACGGAGAGCTTTTAAAACATCCTCTGTCCCCATAGGTGCTAAATACACTCATTCTTAAAGCCGCCGAATGAGTGTTTGACAAAATGGAATCTGGGTTTATTCTACATTGATTGATTGCCAGTGTGGGTGTGTTTGTGTGCACTGGGCTTGTTGGAACCAGTGTCATTATCGTAAACTAAAACAAACAAAAACGGACACAATAAAAATGCGTCTGATTTTAAACTGCAAAAAGTATTTTTACCTTGTTTAAACATCTCTTATAAAAAGATGCTGATTGCCGAGCTGTCCCTTCTAGAGTGCTTACTCATTACATTTTATACCAATACAGTCGATTGTGGCATGCTCCGCTATTCGAATTTAATGAGCATAAGGATACGCCTTATTCATACAGATGACTTGTGGGCATCGGGATACGCCTCTCAGTAATATTTCAGCCATACTACTAATCTGCTTATATAATTAATTGTGGGCATAAGTAACTTCCGGATAGTACCGAAAAGCCGGCCTCCATCATCTAAAGCCCTGTAATGACAGTTTGTTGTTGTCAGAATGAAATTAGTCGCTTAGAGTAACCGAGCAATTGGTAGAAAAGGACGACAGATTATGATCGAGAGAAAAATACTCGTTAGAGGCAGCCCTAATTTTATTTACATTATACACACACACATTTTATATAAATGAGGGGGAAAAAATCAGTGATCAGTCCACAGTGTTGGTCAGATCGGGATGAGTGTTGCAATTTCTTCAATAAGGCAGAGAGCAGCCCCACCCAGCAGAATGGCAAACCTACACAAACACCACTTTTGGAGGCAACAAGACACACCCAGAGGCCCAGGACTTCATCTTCAAGCAAACTTTTACAAAGCTGGGCTCATTCTAATGATCCTAAGAAAGCTGGACACACCCGCTAGGTCACTACTGTGCAGTTTCAAACTGACCAGCTCACAAAGCACAAATTCTTTAGAAGAGAGGCACTGTACTTACATGGTACCAAATATCCGGCCTTCAAAAGGTGTCCATCTTGTTCAGACAAACCTTCACTTCATTCAGTAAAGTCAGTTATTTAATTTCAAAGATCAATGACACAAAACAACAGTTGCATAATGCTAGAAAGGTTTAACTGGATTTGATTTCACTCAGAACTCATCTCACTGGCACATGTGCAGTCGACTCACTCGGCAAGCTGAGAACTCCGCGCCTACATTTGCACGGTCACTGAATCTTTCTATACAGAGCAAGTCAAGCGGCTTCACTAATGCTGACATATTTATAGCCCAGACACCACTCATCATTAGCATATTAACATAAAAACTATTTACACTATTACTCATTACCTTTCCTCCCTGCACAAGTAAAACCAGCACCTCACCAATCCCCTAGGAATCTCCAGATTCTACATTAATGAGGATTTCCAAGGGAGAACAAGCATATTCATACTTACCAAGACACCTAAGAATAAACACTAAGTGAAATGAATTCTCTTATGGGGGATGAACACAAGCAAGCATTTTACGTACAAGGTTTATGAGAAACCTAATGCACATGCACACACGCCCACCCGCAGACACGCTCTGAGTAGTTAATGGGTTAGCATGCAGTAATAGGAAAGGAAAAAAAACAAGAATGTGACATGGGGTGAAAGGGCATTAAATAAAAAGACTGAAATGTGTGTGGGGGAGGGGACCCCATATGAGGAATGAGTATGGGGGAACAGTAGTCTACATCCATGCTGATATTACCTGCTTCTGTGCTTAGATGTGGCAAGCTAGCAGCTGTAGGTGCTTCAGTGTGGGCTGTGATACTGGCTGTCTGGTCCTCAGTCTTCTCAGGCTCTTCTGATGTAGAGTAGACAAGAGGGACCTTCGAAGGCGCAGCCGCCTCTTGGGGTTGGTACACAAATTCAGAAGGCTCGAGTGGTTTCTCTAGATCTGCCTTGAGCTTTTGGGGTGAAGCCCTAGAGATGGACTGTGTTAGGAGCATGTAGGAACTTTGCTGGGACCCCACTGCTGACTCTATATCAGTGGTTAGATCTCCCTGTCCAAATCCTGGTGAAGCATCATCATCTGTACCCATCTCTGGTGCTTTTGCAAACTTTGCACTATCCAATGTTTCCAAGAAATCGTCCATTACACCCTTTGGAGGCCTCTCTATGAATTCAAACTCCTCAGATGAGACGTCATGCTCTGACGTCTCATGCTCCTCCATATACACTGCCTTAATCGCAGTAGCCGTTGAGATTTTGGACTCTTCTGAAGGCTTGCTCTCAGTTTCAATCTGAAAACTTGCTGGGTTCTTTGCCATGGCTTCCAGCACTGGAGACAATGAGTCTGTCATTGGACTCTCAGAATCAGATTCTTCTGCTGCTGCTAGATGTTGGGAGGGTGGCCTTATTGGCAGGTTCATAGAAGACAGAGAGGTCCGAGACTCTGTGTCAAATTTGACCAAATCATTATCTGAAAGATTCCAGTCTTTTTGTTCCGTTTTCACTGCAGGTGAATCTTTGCCCTTGGTGGTTTCCACCTCCTTCACCAGGTCAAAAGCACCAAAGCTTTTCTCGGTACATGGTTCAACATTAAGCTTTTCTTTGGCAGCAGCGCGAGCCTCAGTTTCTTCAGCCATTTCCTTTAAAAGTGAGATCTTAGTGTCAAAGGCAAAAGGGTTAGTGGCAGAGTAAGTCATAGGGCTATTGTCCATCAGTACTTCCTCTGTTGGACTCTGTTCATTATCAGAGCTTGCTTCTGATGACCCAGAGTCTATTTTTTCAGGGTTCAGAGGAGAGGACTTCAGGATATCTGGCAGAGATGGGGGTGCTGAAGGTTCCTTAGACACTTCAGTTAAAACTGAGTGAACTGGAACATCAGGCAAATCCTTCACAGGGTCAGAAGCCATCTGGACTAAATCAATAGTTGCTTCTTCTTTTTTCAGAGCAGCATCTTGGGATTCACCTTCATGTGCATTAGGTACCAAGTCTGGTGTGGGACTTTCAGATACACACGCCCATTTTACACCCTTCATATCAGAAGTAGTCTCGCCAAACTGAGGTAACACACTGCTAGAATCCCCTATAGGTGAGAACCCCTGGAACGGATTCTTTGCAGCAGCAGAGACTTTAACCTCACCCAGAAAATCATCATCATCTACTTCCAGTTTGCTTGCAAGATCAGTTTCAAACCAAGATGTTTTTGGTGAAAAAATGTCTTTAGTCGGTTCATCAACATCCTTGAAGATACCACAGGAGGCAATGAATGGAGCATCCAAATTTGCTGTTGGGTTAGAGGGTGCATATGAAAGGAAAGACTCAGTAGTGACCTTCGGGTTAACGGGTGACTGAGTTGGAGTTGATCCAGTAGATTCTCCAGATTCTGAATCTTTACCAAACCCTTCTTTACCACTATCGGTTTTTCCATCATCATGAGACCCAACTGAACTACCAAATTTCTCATCAGGAGAGGATGCAACTCCACTATCTTCACATCGCCCAGACTTTCCTGGATCCACCTTAGACCCAAGATCAACCTCTGAAGTCATAAGCGAGCTTAAGAACCGATCAGTTTCTCCGGGAGAGAAGGTGGCCGCCTTCACACTCTCTTTGTCCGTCGCACCATAGAGGCTGTGATCATCACTAGCTAGGCCTAGCTTTGACACTGTAAAAGATTCAAACGTTTTCATCTCTTCACTCAAAGGCACATCCTGGCTCGACTGTTGAGACAACTCTATAGATGATGTGAGGCCAGAGCCAAATGGCACTGATGCCACAGGGGCTTGATTGGGGCTTTCAGAGAGAGACAGCTCCTCCAAAGAGTCAGGAGAATGAAGAGGAGAGAGAAAGGGAGGAAGTGCAAAAGATCCAAGCTGAGAAGAATCACCCTCCTGCCCCAGTGGCTGAGCTCTGCCCTCTGTGCACATAGACAGAAAGGAAAATGCCACACAAGTCACATTTCATGCCAAAGGTCAAGTAGGTGTCACCAACACGGAAAGCCCCATCAGTGACTGCTGCATGATTTAGGACAGTGTTTCACAATCCAGTCCTCCACAACCTGCACAGAGTATGTGTTTTTGCTCCCAGATGGGAGCTGGGAGGGAGCAAAAATATGGACCGCCTGTGGGTCTTCGTGGACTGGGCTGGGAAGCACTGATTTAGAGGAATTTCAAAATGCCCCCTTAGTTAATATTTCATACTTAAAACAGCCCTGGTGCAGGTGCCCAAGAAGCACAGAAAAGCCCTGAATTGATAAGTTAAGCAAATCAACAAGGGCAACCACCAAAGGAAAAGAGAGGCAAAACTTCCATGCAAATCAGGAAGCATAGCTCCATTAGAACAGACTGCAAGAAACACAACAAAGTAACACAGGCACAAGTGCAACAGAGAAGAGGATGCAGTGCATAGTACTGCATGAAAGAAACACCCTGCATGCAGACTGTGTATATATACACACACACACACACACACACACACACACACCAAAAGGACAACTGCGTGCAATTTAAGTGCCCAGAAGATAGAAAAGGCCCACCCCTCGGGAGACGGCATGCCAAAGGGAACAAGGAAAGGACTGAAACGACAAGGGCAGGTCAGTAAGGGGAAGCAGAGAGAACTTGCCTGCAGAAGAATGCATCAGAGTTTGAGATGGAGCAGAAGGAGGAAAGGTGGGCTCATCTGGAAGGGAAAAATATAATAAAAAAAATAAAAAAAATCAGCTTAGAACAGTTTCACATAGTCAGCTGATCTGGAGAGCAGAGGGAGGGACTCGTGTCCCGGCAACCAAAACAAGCAGCTTGTGGGACATTACAGGGAGGACAGAGGAACAAGGAGGAAAAGGGCACAGCAACAGTGAGCAAGTGAGAAAGTGGCAAAGGGCGAGTGGAACACACCCAATGAGCACTGACAAGCAAAGCTCACAGCAGACAGGACAACAGCAGTCTGAGTAAATACAGCTTTTTTTAGGTACTTCTGTAATGAAGCAAGCAAACTGGAATTATCCTCTAGACAAGGAGGCTGGTATAAAGATAATACAGCTACATTAATGACTAACACACTAGACCATGTTTTTAATTCTCACTGATCGTTGATAGTGTTCAAAATAGGGAGCTCCATAGCATGTGAAAGACGCACAAAATTAAAGACTAAAGATGAATTGTCATGTAATTATGAACATTAATGAGTCTCTTTAGACAATTTTGACAGCCAACAAAGCTGTCATTATAAAATCACAATTTTGGGGAAAACAGAACAAAAAGTGTGCTCTAGGCAGCTACCAAAAACAGATTACTCAGCATTAAAGTACAGTTCTTAATGGATAGAACTGAAACTTATACAAACATTCAAATAGAATAATTAGAAAAAGATATATGTTACGTATGACCTAGCATTAAAGACATTCAAGGCTTACATACGACAAGTCTAGCACCTTGTAAACAATAATGACCTTGTGAGAAAATACTCCACATTCCGAACACCCATCAGAACAAAATGAAAGATGGAACAAGCATGAGCTTCCCCACCAAATAGGCACCAAGTCAACGAAACGTCAACACAAGGCAAAACAAAAATTTCCCATATTGAAAGTTCTACCTTTGCACTTTTACTATGTGCAAAACCATGCTGGAGTGAAAAATTTCAACATTAAAAAATAAAAGGACCTGTAAATTCATTTATTTTAACATTGCAAGAAACATTTTTTTCAGTTCTTCCTTGAAATGAACAGGCAAAACAATGCAGGTGCCAAAAACTACCAAATACTTGCTCCATTTCATATGCCAGGTAGTAGAAAAATGATCACTTGAAAATACATGACAGTATAGAGTTCTATACTGTATAAAATATATAAAATTCGATTTTTGGTTAAACATTACTTTAATATAGATTAAATGGCCATAAAACTAAGATGACAAATTCAAATCATTTTTCCCCCCCATTAAGTAAAACATGAAATCTTTATTTTTAAATAAGGGAAATATTGCTGACAATGAACATCATTCTACCAATTCAGTCATTCATCTCAAAAACTATCCATCTATCCCTTAAATATTCAATACATTTCCAGAATAATAAACCAAGATTTCAGATGTTGATTTGTTGCCTAAATAAGATCAAATTAGTAATAATCAAATCAAGCCCCACAATCATGGAAGATTAGGGAATGATTTTTAAAGAATAAAATTCTTATAGAACCGGTTACCTCTTTTGTCAATGTTCCACTGTTTCAGTAATAAACCTGAGAATAATAAAAGGTCAATTAGTTACTCTGAATGCAGAATGCTCAGTACCATAAAGCTGCATATTTTCACAACTAAGTGAGTTAATATGAAAGGTAGTATTTAATAGGCCCAGTGATAAGGACCTTTAAGACACTGGAATGTTCTTCACACCCTCATGTTCTTTGGTTTCTCTATCGTTTTATTCTTTCCATCCCAAATATGGGTTTACCACGCATAAGATGCCATCGGAGGTGGCAAAAAAATGGTTTGCGCTTTCAAACGTGCAGATTCATAACTATGCATTAGTAGGCCAAAATGAGCACAGACGCAAGCAGCTCTTCACTGTAATTAGTCTCCCCATGCTGGGAGGTTTATTAATATTTTAACCACAGTTGTCGCCTCAGAAAGACAGCATCGCTGGGGGCTTTTTCCCTGTGACGAGTACAGGTCAATCAAGGTAAAAAAAAAACCCTAGCAATGGAACACAGAAGGTGCCAAACTGCATTCATATGGGGAAGTGAGGCACTCAGCATTGCTAGCAACAGCATAATCAGTCAAATCCCCAACAAGCCAGTCCCACAGTCCTGCATGTTATTAAGGAGAGCAAACGTGCATTCTGCAGAAAATGAATGCTGCAGCTACATCGATCGCAAAACTTAAAATCATCACTGGTCAGTGAGGGTCAGTTTTCGGTAATCGTGGCCCAGGGGAGCCTAAGCATTTCTTAAATAATTTGACCTGACATGAAGGCTTTTCAAACATACTGAATGACACAGAGGCCTACTCACTCCATAGCCCTGGCAGCTATTCACTTCAGAGGGGGGAAAAAAACATCATAAAGAGCCGAGACAAGCCGTTTTAGATGTGTGACTAAAAGGAAGAGATTGCTGTTGCACTTCCTCCTGTGGTGAAACTGCACTTCGGGCCCTGGGGGAAACCACAAATATAATAAATTCTGTTTAAATATTAAGAGACGACAGGAGGAAATTAATCTTTTTATGCCTGCATACTCTTGGTCAAAATGATGGATCAATCGCGGTAGACCCATTGAGGCTTTGTGCTACAGAAAGTCAGCAATGGGTAAGCAGGAGATATACTGCACAAAATGGTGAAAAGCAGAGCAGAAAACCAGGCAAATGCCACCAGAAAGTTCTGAAGGAACTCCCAGCGGGATTGCGTCTACAGATAAGCCAGCTATCTAGATATGGACACTGGCAGGACAACTTCAGCTGTTGTGGCAACACTGACTCATGGTCACAATGGCCTCAACACAGTCGAGGAAGAGATAACGGGTGGGGGGGGGGGCGTGTGATGCAGTTAGCAATGCTAATGTGGTACTAGGAAACAGAGTAAACACCCACACCCAACTGCAGACATGCGTCCGTGCTGAGGACAGCCAGCAACGCCACGCCAATCGGGCCAGCAGTACAGAGCCTTTGAACACAGCCGGGAAATGCATGCCTCTGACGGCAAAACAACAATATTATGGGAAGGAGTCAAAGAGGCTCGCTTGGTTCAGGAACAACAGCTCAGGCACAACACCCTTCGCTCAGGGAAGCATCGCAGGAAGAACAGCGTTTGTTCTGAAAAACAAGGCTACTTCCAAGTGGGGGGAATGAGCTCTGAAGCCATGCCAGGCAAGCCACCATTTTTAGATGGAGTGCTTGGCAAAAAGACAGTACTGGCCATCTCCCGCACTCCTTACATTAAAACCTCACAAATCCACACACTTAGAAAACAAAAGTCATTTTATATAGGCACTGGATGCCAGGAATCGGTTTTCTCCCTTTGAGACGTTCGATAAATATTTGATAATGCACCTTCACGTATTGTCTAACAGCTCGGCTACGCCAAGCAGGAAGCGGCCCGCAGATGCTCTTCCCCCTGGCTTTTGGTAATCTGAGTCCCATCCGCCCTTTTCTGTACAATACTTCAGTAAAAAAAAAGAAAAATAACTCATCCTATTACAGCAGACTGCGGATAAAAATGCCTAAAATTCACTCCAGAAAGAGGAAGGAAAGTGTAGGTAGGGCCGTCGCGGGAGCCGGCCCCCCTGCGCGGCCCCTCCCTGCCTCCCCGGTAATGCACTGTCATCCCCGGCCCTGGCGGCCCTTTAGTCCATAACGCGCAGGCATCCGACAACAATCCCGACTTTTAAAAGCTCCATCCGATTCTTGGCAGGTGGAGAGAAATTTCCAGATGAAGCCCGAACTGCGACGCATTTGCCTCGCATTTCGCGCGACGTGCCCAGACAAAGAAGCGCCCCCCCGGGGGGACTGGCGACGGCGCCCCGTGTGCGCGGATGGCGCAACGGGCGGACATTAAGGGGCGCGTCTGCACGCCGCATTCTGTACCAGGCAGGCTCCGCCACACCGAAAAACGCCCGACGGGGCTCTACGGAGCCGGCAATCGTGCCGCCTGGGTGGGAGGACGGAGGACAAAGCGGCGTCACTCGGCACAGCCCCGGGCGGAGCTGGCGGCACCTTCGTGCGCCTCATGCGAACGCGGCCACCGGGCCCCCCTGGCTAAGATGCGTCTGTCTGGCCGTGACTGGGCACCCCCCCCCAGCCGCAGCTGGCGGCGCCTCCCCCGCCGGGGGACAGGTGGGCCGCGGCCGCGCTCATCCATCCCGCCCCCCAGGTGCCCCGGGTACCAGCGCAAGCCATCTGCGCCCGACCGGCTTAACCAGGGCGGCCTAAATGAGCCGCGGCGGCCCGGAAAGAGGGCATCGATCCGGGGCGGCGCATCGCCATTGTTCCCGAAACTTCCTCCCAGCGTCGCCGCTCCATTAACAGCAATTGTGGGTCTTTTTTACTAATTAGATGAGGGTCTGTGATTAAGGGGCGAAGCCCGGGGGACACGCCGGGTTGAGGCGGCGCGTTACTTACCGGAGGGCGGCGAAGCCGTCGGGGGCGCCTTCGGGGGGCTGCCCGGCACCGCCTCGGGCACCTGCGGTTTCAGCGGCGTGTCCGCAGCTTCCCCGGCTGCGGGCGTCCGCTTCCCCCCGGCATCTCCGAAGGGGTCTCCCGCGCCCACGGTTGCCGGGAAGGCGGCTTTCTGCGGCTGCTCGAACGGCGTGGAGCCGTAGTCCTGCGCGGCGGCTCGGTGCCTCTGCAGCGCTTCCTTCGCGCCCCCGGCCAGGTCTAAGATCTCGTCGTCCTCCTTGGCCGCGGCTTCGTTGTCGTGAAACTCGGGCTCGGCCGGCCGGGGCTCCTGCAGCCAGCCCGCGTCAAAGCCGAAGGGTGTCGTGGAGGATATCTGCTCGCCGTCTTCCATCTTTACAAGTTGGGGATTTTTTTTCTCCCTTTCAAACGAGCTGTCCGCTTGTATGATCGCTAAGTACCCCTGACCCCCCGAAATCTAATGCCAGCAAACAGTTTGTTCGTGGATCTATATCTTTCACTTTATTTAATCAAGCCCGAATGAAAGTGGACCAGCGCGCCGCGGTACCTCGTTACAGCAGAGCCCTGCTGCTCAGGAGACTCGCGAACAGTAACGCGCCACCACTGCAGAATATTGAAACGGAGGAGACAGCTCGGGGGCCAATTACGCTCAACCGCCGCTGACTGATGTCTCGGCTGACCAATGAGTGTTTGAGAGGTTCCCTCCCCGCTCCGCCCACTCAGGGAGGTGCGGGCACGGCGGGCGACAGCACCGCGCCCCTCTTGTCTCTCGGGCAAAGCACAGGTTGTGTCGGCGATCTGGAGCGGTAGATAAGTGGAAGGGCGTGCGACAGCGAATTAAATGACGGCACAGTGACTTTAACTCTTATCCCCCCTATGCAAAATGAGATTTGCTCGATGGGTATCGCGCGTGAGGATCGGTTGATGGCTTGCATCTACCTTTGTAATAATGTAATTGTGCCAGCTTAGTTAAACGGGTAACACAGATAGGATAAAAATATTTACTAGTTAATTGTACACCAAAGTTCTAATGATAAAGGGTAAAACTGAGCCTTCTTTTCTGGGTGGCTTTCTATTTAGCTCAACTGGCTTGTAAATTAAGAACTAGGGCAAAGGGCAGGGTACGGATACTCCCAGCTAGCGCCTTATTTGAACCTTTCCATCAAAGTGTCCATACTCGAATAAGTAAATAATTATCATGGAAAGAGAGCTCGATCAAGCATTGAAAATTGAACCAGCAACAAATTCAGTACGAGGGATGTGTAATATACCGGCAGAAGGCTGTAGGACGTGCATGTTTGTACATGTTAAATGTGAAAGTTTCATAATCGAATAATACCGCGTCATTTTGATACGTTTATCTAGATGTCATGTAACCTATGTGTTGCAAATTAAACTTTCGACCCACTGAACTTAGATCAACTTGCAATCATGGGAGGAGCTGCGTTGTTCTATAACAACGTAGTAAAAATACTTTACAATGTGTCATTAAAACATTTGGTGACACTTTACTTGAGAGGGATCAAGTTACTTATTAACTCAGTTACTATTCACGTACAAATCATAAGCAAACATAATCACTGTTTTGAAGTATATGAACCGTTATTATTTATGAATGGACATGGGATCACTGCGATGGGCTGGCCCCCCATCCTGGGTTGTTCCCTGCCTCGTGCCCGTTGCTTCCGGGATAGGCTCCGGACCCCCCGCGACCCTGAACAGGATAAGCGGGTTGGAAAATGGATGGATGGATGGATGGACATGGGATCAGAACATGACTAACAGTTTCTGGTTAATTAATACATTAAGCAAGACCTGAAATACTGCTACATTATTTGTGCCCCCCTCAAGTGTTAAGAAATGTTTTCCAATAGCTTATAATTTGTTAGTTTTTTGTTTTGTTCCAATTCAGTTTGCCCCAGTGCTCTGTACATAAACATACATAAACTCCTGCAAAGGTCAGGGTCGTAGGAATGGGGGGTGTACCCCCCAGTATTTACTTTGGCTTAATTCCTCCCCACAAAACCACAGTAATACCAAAGTCCCTTCAACGCCCTTGCTAATGATGTTATCCTAGGTACAGTATGACAGTCCGAAATACACATTTAAATGTGTCAGCTGTCCTCAGCTGCCCACTCTTGTTTTGTTTAAGGTTGCTGTGGTGGTTTCTTATGAATGCCAGATTCGGTGCTGTTCTGTGTTAATCCAGGTGAAGGAGTTCCCTCCTGTCAAGTTCCCTATACTAGCGTACCCTAAATACAACCCATACACGTAGGTCTATATGTTGTTGAATGTAAGCATTTAAATTCTGCAATACTGCATTTCATGATAAAATGTTCATTTTCCACGTGTGGGTTAATAACCCTGTCCCTGCTGGGGTGCACCCTCTGTCTTCCTCATTGCTGGTTTGTGCATAAAGGTTCCCCTACAAAGTGCTTAAATGGATAATTTCTCTCTGAAGCCCCTTCACTGGCTGCAGCAGGTGGACTACGATCGCCTCAGGTTACCGCTGCGGCTTTCGGCATCGTATCCGGCAGTCTTAATCCAGAAAGAGGAAATGAGTGAAGTATTTTTGTGGTATTTTAGATTGCCAGAGCAGGGAATGTGTATTCAGTCCATAGCATTTTTCAGATTCTCCAGTATGGTTTCCATGGTATTAAATTGAGTGCACACTAATGTAACATGGCCTCACTTCCACAGAGTAAGCAGTCCTGTCGCATATAATCGTGATTAGCCCATCAGAGCCTTGGCCCCCATATTCATATCTCACCGGTAGCTGACTTCAAGCCTGGCCGGGTCTTTGTGTCCTTTGTGTCCCCCTTACCTTAAAGTGTTTTTGGAGAACAGTCTGTCACACTCAGTCACATTATTACACCCAGTTAATCCTTTAGGTATAGGTAAGCATTTCAGTCAGCAGCTAGCTCTCCATTTAGCGTCGTGCTTGAAATCGATCTGAAGCAGAAACTAGTCCTCAAATGGTGGATGTTATAGTTAAATTGTCAGATGGCTACAGCCCTTCGTGGTTGATCATCACTCCGTATTAGACTCTTGTTTGCTGGCATAATCACAAAGCTTTCTCCTATGAAGAATGGAGATTAATTTAAGGGAGGCATGGGCAAAGACACGGAACCAGGGTACAATGGCAGCCTTTTCACATCGATTGTTCATTCATTTCAGAGCTTTGCTGCATTGGGTGCTTTTGTGGGTTGGGGGGGGGGTACAGAACAAAACTGGAACACCCCCCTTTGCCACATGAACCCAATTCAGGGTAGTTCAGAGTGAAACTCGGCCAGACTCTCCCTGAGCAAAAATGTGGACTGTCTGGTAGGGAGTATGGAGGGAGCAGGCGCACGGGACGCCGGTGGGTCCCCGAGGACCGGACCGGGAAACATGCTCTAAGTCACCTTTTAGACATCCTACAGCAAAAAGTCTGCATCATTTTTTCTTTGGATTGCATCACACTGGGAATTAATTTTTTTCTTTAGAGCATGAGGCATGTAATACGTGTAATTCTCAGCTGATGAAAGTAGAGGAAAAGGGATTCTGCATTCAGCCGTGAGGCACGTCATGCTACAGAAACCGGCCAAATGATCTATAAATCGCAACTTAAAAACAGTCAGCTTTTCTTAGCAGGTATCACATGCAATTCTGCATGTAGAAATAGTGCATGCTGCTATTCTCATACGGCATATTTTCACTTTAAAATAAAGGCTTGTGCCTGTTTATGCAAGATGCTGTACCAATGTTTGTTGTTGTTGTTGTCTGGTGACTTCACTGACTTCTGATTCATTACTGATGCTGCCATCAGGTCACACCTTCCTGAGCAACGCCAACAGGAAGAGAGCTGTGATGCAGCTCCTAATCCCAGGCTAAGTACATGTGCTCACTTCCTTCCTGAACCCCAGTGCCTCTTCTGCACATGAGAAATGCCTGGACGCTGTTGAATTCAGAGCTGGAGACAACTGCACTGAAGACACAAGCCATAACTTGCTATCTGAATAAAGGCCATAAAGATCTTTGCTGTAGTGCATAGATCAGTCAGTTGCTATGCAATGGTTGCCATAACAGTAGGATGGGTGACCAAGTGATACAGAGAGAAGTTCCTGTCCCACTCCGGATGGGAATGCCTATATAAAAGTAGCACATGAAGAGATCAGTGTCAGCTGAGCCTAGTGGAATTAATCTATGTCATCATGACTTATTTTTATTGCCAATTACTCCGCGACTTTTTATTCTAAAGAAGGTAAAAAAAAAAAAAGAAATATCAGGGGTAAAAATAAAAATGAAAACAAATACTAATCCCTAGTCACTGAAGACCAAAGGGACTGGAAAACCAGAGGGTGCTCACATGACTTTCTAAATGCTGATTTAAGTGTCACCCAGCAAGCTCGAAAGTCCAGTGAATGATGACACAAGAGGAAAATCACTGCTCCAGTGCCACAGACAAGCCACGCCCCTCCCCCAAGTCACGAGTCACCGGCCGGCATGTGAGGAATGGCTCCTCTTGCTGGGGGGGGGGAGCCATAAAAAGACTGCCAGACTGCCAGGGCTCTTCCCTGGCTGAGGAGAAGGGTGCCAACCAATCATCTGCAGTGGGGGGGCAGGCCTCGCTGTCTGGCCTGGGGGGGGCTGACCCGCAAGCTCACACCATAGCTTTCTGCACACAGGTGGCATTATGCAAAACGATGACCGCGGCTCTGCAGTCTGAAGTAAGGTTAAAGGTTTGTGTTCACAGGACGCCCACTGCGAGATGACTGCAGCTGAGGTGCCAGTGCCAGCTTGCCTGGGAAATGCGGAGGTGCGCCACCAACCTCTATGTGGCATCATCGTCCCGGATGTGCTCTGGGTGGCCATGCAGAAGCAAACAGAGAGGGCATAGATGCTAACACCAAGATATCGGGAGCAGCCCAAGCAAGGTAATTCGCAGTGCGCCTCCAGAATAAATATGCTGGTTAAATAATATTGTTGTCATTCATTACTCTATATCACATCTACATACTTAGCAGATGCTGTTATCCCAAGGCGGCCTACAAGTGCGGCACATTACAGATATTCATGCCGTCATTCATGGCGTTTTTCCAATGCCACCAAGAACTGAGCCGTACCCTAGTCATGCTACAAACTATGCGAGTCGTACTCGAGTCGTAACCACGCTGACATCCCCAGCTTGCCAGCAGGGCCAAAAGCGTGACCAAACCGAGCTGGACCTGTCACCACCAACTGATTGGCCTAAATGCATGGTGATCCAGCGTTCTGTGTATGGATTATCTGAAGGAAAAAGCACATGTCCTATGTATTACTCATTATTAGTAGTATGACACATTGCAATATGCATTCCCTAGAATCCGGAACTTAAAAACTTCCAAATTTCCAAACTTTCCAAACCTACTTAGAGAAGTACCATAGAATAGCTGAATGGAATGGAGTCAACTAGAGTCAACTAGGCATAAGTGCAGCGAGGCTGAACACCCAGGTACCGGTGTAAGCAGCATTGGAACAAGAGCTACACAATAACTACACAAGAACACAACAACTTTTAACAAAGAAGCTAATAAGTCATTCAGTGGCACATCCAGTCTTGCGGACATCTATACACATCTGTCTTTCAGCGTAGTTACGCACCAACTGAGCAGCTGAGAAAGTTATTTTTTCAGTAAGGAAGAATTATCTGAAGAAGTTTGTCTAGGTCTGATGTATACATAATTGAGATTCAGGAAAGGATAGGATCTGAGTGATGCTCCTGGGTTGAAGTTCTCTGTCCCTATTCAATGAAATGTATTGTTATATAGCGCCTTTCACAACAGAGTCATTGGGTGTGTCGTGATACATGGCAACATCATTAAGAGAGAATAATGCAAAAAACAGGGGAAATGAAAGAAAGAAAGAAAGATAGGGAGAGAGGAACGAAAAACTCTCAAGTAGGGTGAAAAAAAATTTTGGGGGTCCAAGGTCACCTGGCTGCCCAACCCA
Source organism: Petrocephalus schoutedeni (assembly GCA_026780765.1). Taxonomy (NCBI): domain Eukaryota; kingdom Metazoa; phylum Chordata; class Actinopteri; order Osteoglossiformes; family Mormyridae; genus Petrocephalus; species Petrocephalus schoutedeni. The sequence goes on from JAODKL010000062.1 coordinate 3,134,619, forward strand.
CCTGGGCATGCTAATGTTATAGAAAAGGGAGAATGGGCCTGTTTGCTATAGGCAAGGTGTAAGCTGTGGTCAAAGACAAAGCCAAAATCCATCAATGGGTCAGCCTGTGTAGGGTGCAGACTGAAGGCTGCATCCACAATGTCACAGTTTGTGACATTCCCCGTGGTCTCTGGAAGCCCCCCGGCCCTGCAGATCTGCTTGATGAATTACCCATGAGGCCTCACCTGTACAGCCAGCACCTACAGCAACATGGAAAGTACCTCCTGATCCCTCATAGACTGAGCTTACTTAAGCCAGCTTTTAAATGCATGTAATCACACATATGGACATTAGGCAACTGAGACCCAATGGTTAAGGAAGAGCACTACCTTAGTGCCGATCGAAAGGTTGCAGGTTTGATTCCCTGACCAGTAAGAGACCACTGAAGTACCCCAAGCAAGGTGCCGCCCCCAAGCACTGCTCCCCGGGCACTGAAAAGCTGCCCACTGCTGTCACATATGGGATAAATGCAAAGGACACATTTCGTTGTGGTGTACAACAATGATACTTAATCACCTTTACCTTAAATATATATATTTCATGCTTTACTTACACACCTACTAAACCGCAAAGAATATGTAGATACTAATGGATGTGCATGCGTGCAGCCATAAGCACATACGGATACATTAGCATGCACATGAGATTTCACGCCATAGTTAAAGTTAAAGGTTTATATACAAAACATATTATTATATCTGAGTGCATTTATGTGCTAGCCAATCCCCATTCACCGTGCCTGGCTAATAATTAGCCTTCACATATCTCCTCCCCAGAACTGTCATAATGCCCATTAATTGTGGGTGTTCTGAAAATCTGCATAGAGCTGGTTCTGTGGTCAGATGCTGATGGAGACGGCTGTGCATAGCCACTCGGAGGATGGGCCATCACGGTGACCTTGAGATCTCATCCTACAGCTGACACTTTAGTCTAAGTCAGCTAGCCCACTGAGGCCAGGTTGTGGCCCTCGAGGAGCTGAGGCCTTTACTCGCCGAAGCCTGAAACGTTACCTACGTGCCCCACCAAAGTACCAACTAATTACATCAATATTTAATGGCTCCCCACTGTAGCACTCTAGGCAGGCCACAAATTGCTGGGATTATGTCATGTATAAAAACATCATGCTTGGTTTCATATACAGCACAAACATGGATGCCAGCGCTGAGGTCAGCGGTCTGTAAATGAAAGTCTGGCGAGACTTTAACATACCGTGATGAGTTAAACAAACCCTGTCCGTTAACATCGCCCAGGCCAGGGGCAGATTAACTTATCTGCGGGCCCTAGGCTGACATCAGCATGGACACTCAACTGCTCCATTTTCCCCGAGGCTATAGCTTACGACGCCCTATGCATTAATCTGGCCCATGTCTCATGACAGACATCATAACACCGACAGCACATTAAGTGAGAGATAAGAAGTGACACTGGATGCATGGGCAAAGAAACAAGTGTCATGTATTTTGTGGCCCCCACTCGTCTTAAATCGGGCCCCAGGGACCGCAAGATGAAGCGTGCACTGCTCCTTGGAAACACATCCACATGCAACGATCTAACAGAATTGTGCGCATCGGTCATCAGCGGGTGAGAATGCGGCCCACTTGGCTATTTAGGGATCACTCTGTTTATTGCTGTTCAAAGCCTTGACAGCACTGGGGCTACTGCATGGCAGCAGGGTAGGAGGCGGCCTCAAATTGGGGGGTTCTCTGGGGGGCTCCTGCCTTCTCTGACCACAGGCCCTCAAAGCCTCTTTCGACCTGCCGATGCTGGGACCTATTCATACCTTTGTGCTCTTATTCACCCACCTCTCCCAGACTGTGCTCTCCCGTGTGCCAGGCCTGGCATTTAGATCCAGATCCTGATGGGGTACCTGGTACACGTCCCTTTCATAACACAGCGACACAACCAGTTATTAACAGAGGAGGAGCTCCCTGTCTACATGGAGCAGTTGTAAATTAAGCGAACATTAAGTATATATTATCTGCACTTGGATCTTCAGAACGTCAGAGTCGGGTTCTAATCCACTTTGGCCTGGGAGGAGGGGCACGGGCGGTGTCGTCTTTCTGCATTCCTGCACCGCTCCGATGACAATCGGCCGCAGAACATACTAATTAATGAAACGGTGTCAAGGATCTCCTTTTCAGACCAGACCCGGAGGGGACAGGAACGGCACACACTTTGCTTGCAAGATTCTTCACCTCTGTCTTGATTTGTCATGTTCCAGACTTATACTCTGTTCATTAAATTGCTAAGCTGACTTTCTCCAAGAAGCAGCAAATGTATCCATTATACTCCTGGATATTATCCTGGGCCTTTTCAGGTCTGCTTTGCATAGCCACAACAGCAGGGTCTCATCCTCAGGTTAAGGGCCCACAACCGGAGCCGTGCATCCTACTCCATCTGGCCTTCCATCATTCTATTTTTAACCTCTGTTCACCTTTTCTTACCTTTTCTTTACCTTTTCAAACATTTGCTCTTTATTCAGTTGCTGATGTTACACGCGTCCGTCTATTACTGTGCTGAGGAAACTTACAATCTGATTAAGAAGGAATTCAAGATTTTATCCTCTGGGGCCAAAGCTAGTAAGGTAAAAGAGAAAGAGAAGGCAGACTGATGAAGCTGGAAACAGCTGCTCCTCAGAAGCAGACGGCTTCGAAGGCCTGTAAGACAATCTGACCGACGAGCCACATCGATGAGAAGACATTTGGTCTGTGCTACATCACCTATCCTTAGGGAGATGCAGCCTACCCACAATTCCCGGCAGCCGGCTGCCATGTTTGCACACCCCACCCCCACTTTGCTACTGCAGCGAGCCGGCCGCCAGCCAGCTGAACCTCGCGGCTAGTGGCAAGGCAAATGCTACCTAAAAACGAGCCCTTACTCAGCTTGACGATGGGGGAGGTGCTTTTCACGACAAAATTCAGTTAGTGATGAGCATGCGGATCAGGTGACTGCCCCCCCCACACCGCCACCACCGTCCAAAGGTTATCTGAGAGCACAGAGCACTCTGACAGGATGAGCTAAAGCCAGCTGGTGCCAGCCAGCGATTGGGTTGACGATTGCTCCCTTCTGCACGGGGAGGAATGGAAAGGCAGGGGAAAGGGTCTCTGGCCAGCCGCAGGAGGAGTAGGAGAAATCTGCAAGTCATGGGGGGGAAGGGTGCAGAGAAGGAGGTGGCAAAGGGGGGAATCTCGGCCTCATTGGAATCACAAGGCTGATCTGAGCTTGGCAGGATGAGAGAATCGGCCTCCGCCACCACCTTCCCCACCACCTTGCCACCCGCCACCTTGCCCCTGCCACCTTGCCCGTGCCGCCTTGCCCCCGCCGCCTTGCCCGTGCCGCCTTGCCCCCGCCGCCTTGCCCCCGCCGCCTTGCCCGTGCCGCCTTGCCCATGCCGCCTTGCCGGCCTGCAGCAGCTGTCCTGTGGCAGGATCCGCTCCTACATTGTTTTCTGCACAGACTGAAGGGGCCTTGTGTTCTTAAGGCCTCACCACGGCGGCGCTCCAGAAAGGTGCAAGATGTTCATCCACGTCACACTTTCTGCTGACATTTAATTCGATTAATTAATGCCACAGAGGAAGACATTAAACAAGGAGAATTAAAGCAATATATGATTAATTGGTGCGGCTGACACAGACTAGTCCACGCTTTCCACACAAGCCTGTCTGTCAAGCTCTTTTAACAGAAAATAATAATTTGCTATACAAGCACAATTTAAAAATGACAAATATTAATTTCCAACAATAATCTCCAAACGAATGTTTACAAATCTATATGAGAAATTAAAGGTTACGCTAAAATCGCAGGAAGGTCCCAGCTGTGGACAATCCCAGTGTTAAAAAGAGCTATAGGGGTCAATAAGTGGCAGATATTATTCTTCTATAGTGACACCGCCTGCTTGTTCTGATGAAACAACGTGCAGTGATTATCACCTCAACACTAACGCCTGAGATCCAGATGGCAGATTCGGAATTCTCCACAGCAGCTGGCATAGGCCAGGCAGAGCCCCAGCGCCCGCCCCTTAGCTAGCCAGCGCAGGACTCGGTCTCCCTGCCAGTGGCCGGGACACCTGGGCTGCTTCCTCATCCTCGTTCGACCTCTGAACGAGGCGTCAGCTACAGATGTGGCTCAGCAGAGACCTCGCAATGTGATGGGAGCAATAAGCCGGCTGGTGCTGGGTGAGGCGGGGGGGACACATTCCAGAACAAGAATTAGGCCTGGGAAAGGGGGGGGGGCACATGGAATGCCCCAGAGAAGGGCATCAGGACAGCCCAGCTTAGAGCAGACTGCCAGATGTCTCTGGCTAGCGGTTAGCAAACCCACAGCAAACTGACAGGGGAGGGCGCCCTTGGGTAACAGTGTGTTGGTGGATTAATCCCTGTCTAATTAGGACAATTTCTGCCTGACAACATAACACACTTTAGATATGCAAATCTTGCCCATGTATCACTTGCTCTGCATTCAAAGGCCTTAAAAGAACACGATTCATGTAAAACCCTCTTTGAAGTGTTCTGTTTTTAACCACTAACCCGAAGGCCTATTGCGGGTCCCTTAAGATGCCTGTCGGAGATTATCGTCCGATTTACACGTAAATGCAAGCCTTTTCCTCGCAAGAAACTGGTGATGAGCTGGTACCCGGCACAGTGCAGTAGGTGGCAGCGAGGAGACGTCCAAGTGTCCCACAGGGGGACGGGGGCAGTGCTGCCTTTGCCAGGGGAGGGGAGGAGGGGAGCGCAGCACTGCAGCAAGCAGCGGAGGCGCAAGACAGCCTGCTGCATTCCTGCACTGAGGCCAAATGCGAGGCACGCATGCGGGTTCCCGGCCCCTCCATCAGCGAGGAGGCAGTGCCACCCAAACATCGGGCGCCGACGGAGACGGGCAAAAGGCTCGCTGCACAGGTGAGAGGAAAGGGAAAATGTCTAAGTAAGAAGTGCCCGTCGGCCCCCGCCCCCCCCCCACCCAGAGGCTGCTCGATGGAGCTGCTAATGTTACTGAGCTCAGACAGAAACAGCGCACATGCAGGGAGCTCGGGAGCTGGTACCTGCTGCAGGATTTCATAGTGAATTACAGGCCTTTATGACACTTTTATTTGGGAGGGATCTGGCCAGCTGGTTAACAGTGATTGAACTTTGGTGTATGGAGGAGGTGTGGACTGGCAGCCACAATGCTAGCTTTACTAATATGATTATGCCAATAACTGCAAAAATATCTGTTATTATGGATAAAAGAGACAGTAGGTTCTAAACAGAGTAAATATAGACATAGACACACATATCGGTCACACTGTCCTGTAGTTCTACATTTACTGCAAAATAATTATGGCCCAAATGTCTCATGTAATTAAGAGATGGTCACATAGGACAGGGCCTGGTAGGAATTCGTCTACAAAGCCATATATTCAAACACGAACAGGCAAATTTATGGCCGGCAATAATCCAGCCCAGGGTTATTAATGGACAATAGTCGGCCATGCAGCTGGTCTCAGGGCCACAACCACTATCAGGCAGTCAGTAGGCAAATCAGCCCCACCACCTGACAAGGAACCCGATCCCCCCCAGAGACGGCCCCCCCCAGGGCTGTGACCGGAGGCCCAGACAAAAGCATGATGGGTCACACTCATCCAGGTCGGCGAGACACAGACAGAATGAAGGTAATTAGCACTTTTGCTAAACAAGGAAACACAACAGCGTAGAACACAGGAGTACCTTTCAAAGAGCCCTGTCAAGCTCACCAAGAAGCATCATCGCCCCATGTTTGCTGAGCTTCAGACAACAAACAAGACTCCATGGTGTCCCTAAATATTATGTCCAAATTTAAAACATAACCAGATCATATTCAGTTTTTACTGAATCATCTGGAATGGCCCTTAAGGCCGATATTCAGATAATCTTAGTCTGGAAATAGGCGCTGGTGTGGCTTTCCTCGCTCCTGGCACATTCTAGGCGTCTGTAACCTCCATTTCTTAACGCGCACCCCCAGCGTATAAAAATACCCCTCTAGTCAGAGCGCCCACGTGTGAAAGGGAGAGTCTCGCCGTGCGCTGACAGGCTCTGCAGAGCGATTCGGCCCCAAAGCTCAAACAGGAGCCCACAGAAAACCCGGGCCACTCGCCTCGACATCCCGCCTAGCAAAACACGTAGTCATGTGACCGCCGATAAGATCAGATCGATCCTGCAGCTGTGTGGTAGGATGGAGCTGACACGTGTTGCACGAGCCTCGATAATGATCAGCCCCACCCGGGTGCATTGTTGTCGTACCAGAGAGGGCTGCGTGTCTCTGCCAAACCCCCCCCCCCATGTTAATCTATTCCTGCAGCTGCGTACTGGCGTCAAAGGGACCTACACCCCCCCC
>JAODKL010000062.1:3141710-3155475 GCA_026780765.1 Petrocephalus schoutedeni
CCCCCCCCCCCCCCCCCCCCCCCCACATCCCAGCTCTGCCCCACACTGCCCCCCACTTATCGCAGGGAGGGACTGAGAGTGAACAGGGCCAATGAAAGCCTGCAGATGCTGATGGAACATGCTTCCACGTCTCATTTTCCCCCTCTGCCTCCCCGTTTCTTTTGCTGGCACAGTTTATACATCTCATTGGACCACCCCCTGCCTCCATGGCTACCGTCTGCACGCGCGCGCACACACACACACACACACTGCATCACGCCACCAGCTCCCTGCAGTGCTTTCTTGATGCCACCTGTCTTTTCTAATAAAGAAGCTCTAGAAGGTGGTGTGGGGGCCATTAAATCAGATAAACCTGAAAAAGTCACACACATCATTCCTTTATTCAGCTGTAAAATTACTCTGTAATTAATCTGTAGCACGATTCCAATGGCATTTAAGCCTGCATAACACATCCCATAATAAAGCAATCAGAGTATGAGGGAACATAGGGAGGGCTCCTGTAGGAGACCAGCTAGAGATTGCAAATATGGCTGGACTTGGATCAGCTTTTTAGTGCAAACTTGCTGCAATTGAGCTTGAAGTCTATCTATTTGGCCCTGGGGAAAGGTTTGCTGATGCAGATCAGAGCTCAGCGGCCCCGTGGGCACACGGGCGTGGCTGTACTGCTGCCGCTTGGGCATCCCAGTCCCGAAATGCCTAGGTCAGGAATTACTTCCCAGTGGGATGCCTCATGACCCACAAGGGCTGAGAAATGTAGCACCTGATCCGTCGGGCTGCACCTTCATGATGGAGCTTCATATGATGATTGGTCCAAGCTATTTGGATTTCAACAAATCAACAGAGGCATGTGAACAGACACAATAAATAAGAATACCTCTGGCTCATGCTCTGTATGGACGTAATGTCTGTGAACACGTCCAGCAGCTCACTAAAATCAGGACATTATCCTGATCAGATGACTAAGAGTTTCTCCATCCCCTGTTTGACGTGAGCGTTAGTGAATCCACAATTTCATCAAAGTATGAATTACTCTGACTTGTCACTACATAGAGAATGCTTGCATGCCCTACGGCCAGTGGTGTCGCCTGTTAATACTCACTTAATCTAGCTGGGTTCTAGCAAAGAAACAGTTTATTTTACATAGCTGAGATATCCAGTTAAAGCTATTTTCATCTGAACTTGAAACATCAGCCTATCTGAAAAGCAAATGAAGTATCAAGGCATCAAAGTAAGGGTGGAATTACTGCACGCCCTCAATCATTGGTTTGATCTAATGGGAATCAATACAATAGCCCATTTTAAAAGCATGATGTCATCAAGGGTGAAATCAGGTGCAAAGGAATTTCATTTCTATTGGCGGGTGACCGTTGGTCAACAGTGACATCATAAGCATGCTCCTGGCTCAAGTTCAGGGAGGACAATCTGCTATCTCATTCCAGTGATCCAGCTGTATAACTGGATAAGGTCTGAAAATGATCATCATGCAACATGACCTAAATTCCTACAAGAAGCTGTGCTGGTTTGTGCTGTTGGAGGGGGAGGGGTCAGCATTATGCACTTGATAGTGACACTGTGTTTGTCTACATGGGGCACAGCGATGACTCTGAATTCTGACATTAGCATAAGTTGCCCTGAACGCCCGCCCTAACCCCCCCCCCCATTGGTCGGAACCACAATGAAGCCTCTGTCTGCGAGGAGGACAAGTCCCCGGCCTCCCGCTTGGGCCGGAGTAACAGCACTCAGCACAAAACAGAGCTCACTGTCCTTTCACCACCACTGCCGGACACCGCCAACGTTCACGGGGGAGGCTGGGACAGCGAGGGCCGTGCCGGGAATAAGAATGCGGCCTTGGGCGTGTTTACACAGGCGCGGGGACACAGGGCTCAAACAGCTCGCTTCTCTTTATATATGTTTTTGAAAAAAACATTTACATTGGAAAAGTTAGCTAGCAGTGCTCTCTGGGACTATTTTACACTTAATCTAACTGACACTTTCACCCAAAGCAAGGATTATAATTAGGATGTGCCCCCAGGACCTGCATCTATAACCTTTGCATTAGAGCAGCGCTTAAGTGTTTAAGCTAAAGGAGCGTCTCCCAGCAAGAGAACTGCCCTGTAAACGGCTTCTGATGACAGACAGCAACTCCCCTCTCCACACGAAGCTAAGGACCCCCTTTTTTTTAGGAGATTTCTTGCCAGTCCACCTCCTTCCTCCTACCAGCTGCAGCTGTTGTCGGGAGATGTGTATCTGTGAGTGAGGACCAATGGCAAGCTGAGAGCTGAGAATGAAGAGACTCCATTGGTTTATCCAGTTGTGAGTGGCATATAGGCCAATGCTTCAGTTTTGTGGATGATAAGCTAGTGAACAGCACTAAGTGTTCCATTCATTCTGCTGGAACTGTGATGCCCTGCCCCCATCCAACCAACCCACCCACTCCCCACTGCATTACGTCAGACTCCATACAGAGTTCTAGCCCCATGGCTCCCTCTGGTGGCTGTCCCATTACATGAACACGTGCTCCATCAACTTGGCTCCCTCAGGGTCTGGCGACAAGAGCACAGTGCCATCCTGGGAGGTTAGCACAGTCAGGATCTCCTGGGCCAGCTGGAACCGGTCCTGCTGCTTGCAGCACTCGGCAATCTCACCCCACCCCTCGGGGGTGCATCCGACATCAGCCAGGATGGCCCCATCCAGGGCACCTGCAGCAGGACAAGCCGCAGAGCTGGGGGTGAGCGATCTGATTACACAGCACCGGGGGGTTAAAAGCCGCAGTAAAGCTATAAGCCTGGCAGAGAGCTGAGAGAATGACTCAGCCACCTCACCAAGCTGCAGCGCCTGCATTCACAGGAAGTGACATCACGGCTCTGCTGCAGGCACCTTCACCCAGATCATTTTTACACTTTAGGGAGTTAGACAAATTTACTGAACATATCCATCTATTCACCCACCTGACTCTGGATGACAGTGTATGGGAAGCACAGCTTCCCCAATTAAATTGCCAAAAGGAACTGAAAGAGTCAGTGAATCGATGTTAAATTAATTTCTTTGCGATTAAAAGTGTAATCTATCTTACTAATTGAACCACAGCGCTGATCATTTCACAGAAGTAGCTTTTGACAATACATACATTATTTTTCCCTTAGAAGCCAGGGTAAATACAGCCCATAGACACCCACTGACGCCATCCTGGAAGTTCATGAAAGTATATTTCATCTAAAAGGAGAATCAATATAAGTTGAATGGTGAATATGTTCCGATTACATGTTTTCGGAGCCCACCCAGATGCTGTCCTGCAAGTCTATGAGCGTTTAGTATATAGTTCTTGCTTAGGCAGCGTTGATTAGACAGGCAGACTTGCAGTCAGATTTTTACAACCCACCTGGAAGCTGGACACAAGACAGAATAAACTACCAATAACACTGATGCTGGTGGCTGACAGGTTCCACACTCGGCCTGAGGTGCTGACTCACATTATTTATTCACTCTGATGCATGCAGGGGCACAGAAGCATTTTGTTGAAGGCCAGTTTATGATTTCGTATGTCACCTTTCGCCATTGGCATTTGCAAATATTGTAAATACAGTCATTATCACTGAGTTTGATCATTTCTTTGAGTTTCAGGATTGGTGATTTTTCGTACACTAGATGGGCACTTAGCTTTCTAACTAAGCTGTGGGTGTGGCTTCATGCTGAGCTAGAGGCTCTGAAGCAACAGGGCAGACACTGCAACTAATGTTCGAAAGAAATCCTTCAATATTGGAGAGCAGTATATTTACATACAAGAAGCTGACCTACTAAAGAGAAAAAAAAACACACCTTTTTTGCTCATGCTGCCAGCTGCCCAAAGCGTGCCCTCATCTTAGAAATCGCCATCTACCACTTCACTGCATGGGGGAATACTTATATGCCCTACATTTTTGTAGTTTCTATTGTTCTCCTTTGCTGATGCTGTTATTGGGTCCCTATAAACCACTGGTAAGACCACATACACTCACTCCAAAAGACCTGCTTAAATTAACATCTTCATATGAGCTTTAAGTCCATGGCTTATGTGGCTTAGAGTATATCACATATACTTCTTGCATTTGCTTTTCGCCATTACACCTTATATAATATATTCACCTTCTGGCAGGAGAACCTGACAATGGTGCCCCCTGTGGGCCGTAAAATAGCCCATTAGAACTGCCCACCGGGAGCTTTAGCGTATGGACTTCACTCTCGGCCCCGCTGGATGAGACTGGCTGTATCTGCTCACCTGGAGCTCTGCTGCGGATGCTCTCCAGCAGCTGGACGGCGAGCTGCTCCCTGCCGCTGGCCAGGAGGGTGTGGGCGACCAACCCCGGGGAAAGTACAGCTGGCCGGCCGTGGTGCGCTGTGGTCAGGCCCTGGATCAGGGCCAAGCTGGGGTAGCTCTTCAGGAGGTACAAGCAGTCATCTGCACATGGGAAACGCCTCTTAAGGACAGCAGTCTGCACACAGGCATGTGAAGCAGCACCACTTCAAACCGGAAGAAAACGAAATTACAACTCCAAGGGAAACCATTCGGGAACATTTCCGGTGAGGCGACGTCACTTGATTTCGAATCAGAGCATACACTTCCAGGCCCACAATACGCATTTAGAGAACAAAAGTGTCAAATATTGTTGTAAACATATGGTGGCAGTGTCCTGTTGGGCAGGCTGCTTTGCTTAATTAAGCACATGCTGAGAGCAGGAGGAGTGGACCGGGCCAGAAATGTGCTCGCGCACCAGTGTGGCTGGCCCATGGAAGGGGCAGTCCAATCACACCTCTACAGGATGACATCATGGGGCCCCAAATCTGCTGGGGTCCCACAGACGGGCCTCAGGGGGCCACCTGTAAGCCTGATGCCCATCGGACAGCTACCTGCCGTGAGGAGCAGATGGCGGGCCTGGCGGGGGACTGGCGGGAGCCCAGGAAGTGATGCTGGGACCAGTGATCGCCCCCTCCTGGTAGGGACGGGGGGGGACCTTTTCTCTGGCTGCTTGCCACAGGGGGCAGCAGGTAGCACGAAGATCAAGGACAAAAGGAAATTGGCTGAAAGCTGTTAGCACTTGTGCACTGATGCAGCATTTGACCAGAAATTACATTTCAAATCTGAATACTGTACCTAAAGGTACTTATTAAAAGCAACAACTGCACATAATAATCGATTAGTGTTACACAGATTAAGGGATCTAAACTGAACATTTTTTAATGTTCTTAAAAAGTTATAGAAACCAGGGGCCCTTTGACAGGTTCTCCCTTCATGGTGACTGTCTGCAGGTGTTCTCCTGCCCAGCTGACAACCCAAGGTGCTAAGAATACCTCGAACCACAGGATGTTCAGGACCTGGGGGGGGGTCTGGTGAATGGGCACCAGTACAGTCCTCACCCAATGAGAAGGCCGCGTCCTGCTGGACCATCGCCGTGTGCGTCATGCCCCTGCTGCAGAGGCAGGCCGCAGCCTTCGCCCGGACTCCACAGGCCTCATACACCAGCTGTGCCAGGGTCAGACAGGTGTCGGCTACCTGCTGGCCAGCGCACCGGTACGAGCAGATCACATCCCCCAGGGCCTCTGAGCAGGTCAGCCTGCGAGTCCACACCACGCGAGAAACCACTATGTCACAAACACGTTAGGAGCACAAACCTCACACAGATACACGGTACCACCCATGAGCTACACAGACACCAACTAAAAACAACAAACACATCTCAATCACTCAAAAATGCCTTTAATTATTTGTCCTCATTGCGGATTAAATGATCTGTTCACTTTCAAACAGTACGATCAGCCTCAAGCTACTGTCTGCTCCTCACTTTTTCTGGGTAACCCAGTGTGTGACCATCTCCAAGCAGCTGTGCTCTAAGGCGTACTTCACCATCGCCACTGAGAGCTCTGCGGTAGGCAGCCGCATCCCAGCATGCACTGCAGCCATCGAAGACCGGATGGCAAGGAACAGAGGAGACATTCCCCCTTCGGCTGGGGCAGACAAGGCAAATGATTAGTTAAAAACTGCCAACTGTGTGTTTGTAATGAGTCCTCTTCATAAATTTTAATTCAAAAAATCTGTTATGCTTGAAATCCTATTAACTAATTAAACCAGTCAAACTAATTTCCTTAGAGAAAACATTCCAGTTAATTACAGTTTACATTAATTATAAAATGGCAAGATGTTTCTGCTCTTTGAAGGCTTCATAAATGCATGACCGCAGAAGCCTGCTATGGCCCCTTTACAGCACATTCATATGAGAGCTATCAACTGGTTGTGATGCACCTCTGATCCTCCCCACGGTCTCCACGTCCCTCCGCGGTCCCTGAGGGGACCTGGCGCCAGGCGAAGAGGCGTCTTCATTGTCTCCCCTGAACAGGCCTTCTTTGAATCTATTGAATCTGAGAGGGGCCAGTCACATTGCCACACTGTGGAGCGATATCACAACCTGAGGACCTTCTAACACATACTATGAAACGCTGACCATGCAGGGTGGCCTGCAAAATTACAGAAGACAGCACTTGATAATCATCAGTCAACAGCGAAAGTGACAGTGAGATGGCAAAGTGCGTAACGTACTCCTCCTGCAGCCAAGCGCCACTGTCATCCCGTCTAAAGAGTGCCGACATGATGCTTTCTGTGTCAGGATCCCGACCTGGAAGACAGAAGATTTTGCCCCGTTCATCAGCAACAGCTCATACCCTCTATAACGTCATGAAGGCTTTGCTCATACAAAATATATAAACCAAAGGCAATGACAGCAATCGCAGCGATTCTATCTCTGCACATAGCACGCTAAAGCTAATTGGAGCAAGTGCTGGTGGAAGCCCAACTGAAGAATATAAATGACAAACTTTTTCACTGCCACAGCAAAACGGCACAACCTTTGGATTCTGAAGGTTTGCAGAGGACTGAGGGCAGGAAGTCCATCAGCTGGGGCTCTCTTCCTGATTTCTCCCAGGAGCGTAGAGAGTCATTAATTGCCTTCAACTGTTTGTTCCTAATCAGAGAAATTAAGTTCAATGGTTCTATTATCTCGTCTGTCTTCATAAATGACAATACAGCAGCATTGTTTAATGTCCCCCCTGGGCAGTCCATAAGTTTGCATGAAATTAAGCTACCATAGCAACCAAATAGTGCAATCTCATGAGTCACCATTAGAGGGTGCATAAGCATCGTCAAAATATGCTTCTCAGAGCCAAGATGGTTTCCATCACAGTTTCATCAGCATGATGGCCCACTAGAACAGAAAATGTACACCGCCGTGTCTTCTGAGCATTTACACCCTGTCCTGTGTGCTCTGCCCCCTCTCAGGTGGGGTACGTTTGCCATATTCTCACCGAAGGCTTCCTTTCTTGTTCTCCCTGAGCAACTCCTCCCTCAGGGTCTCCACACTCATCCTGCCGCCCAGCTCAGCCTTCGGCCGATTCGCCTTCCTGCTCGGTGGCTCGGGCCGCTTCTGCTTCAGTCCCAGCAGGGCGCCTTGGCTCATCATCTCCTTCAACGTCAGACCTAAAGAACAAGAGTCCATCTACAGAGCTGTGATCTGGAATCCACTGATTAGCAGTCAGACCTACTGCTTGCTTTGGATTTAGTCACAAACACAGGCTTATAGGCCATTCATTTCACAGGCCGGCAGAACTGCAAGCAATAATATTACAAGATATAAGCAGCAATATGGGGATATTTAAAATCAAGCAAGATATCCTGATTGCCTCAGCTTCAGTGTGTTCTTCATCCACAGAAAGTGCTCATGAAAAGCAAGTTATACATGTTAATAAGCATCATGGCATCACCTTCATACCTGGATTCTGGACAAAAGTCCTTGCATCCTGACAGCTGGGGATGTCCTGCCCCTCGTGGGCAGGTCTTTTCTCAGTCTGTAGAGTCCTCAATCTGCTTAGTTCAGTCTGCAGCTCAGATGTGTCCTTTCGGATTACAGCAATCCTGAGGCAAAAGGGCAGTGAATGTTTGCCATATGCCTGCAAGGCTAAAGAACGTGGCCTCCACTTCCAATGGAACATTTGATGTAGTCTGGTTACATGATCATCATATTATTCTCATTAACTGAGGTAGAATGCCAGCAGACCTCTCCAGGAGCTGGGCAGACCTCCTGTGGTAGTTCATCAGAGAGACTGGCTCAGAGAGGGCAGATTTCAACCTTCCCTGAAGCCTCCGGGCCTCGTGGTGCCTTTTCTTAACAGCCCTAATGAGGTTGTCATATTCCCTCTTGATGGCAGCGAGCACCACTTTATATACGGTTGTGTGCTCAATTACCTGCAATAAAAGATATAAGAATTCCCGGTAACTTCTGTTCAGATATGAAGTGAAGCTTATTTGTCTTCATCCTACTTTCAGTGCTCTCTAGATCTAAGGTAACCTGGTAACCCACGTCAGGAGGGACACTTCAAGCTAGGGCAGGATTTATAAGCTACCATTTCAATGAACAGGACCTGGATTTCGCTTAAGCGCTGAGTTCTTGCTGTGTGCTGGTAGGCCAGCCTCCCATAATCATGCATGTGTCACTAATGTTAATGAGAAACAATGGGATGAGTCTTTCAACCAAGGAAACAAACCAGTCAAAGCACAAGACGAAATGAACTATTTAGCTGAGCACAGGATCCTTTCTGTTTTAAAGCAGTTTCTAAAACATGAAGCAGCTCAAAGTGTCCAGGATGGCATGGATTATCTGGTCACCCTATTTAGGTCTAGTCAGTCATGCATCAATTATTTTTTGATTGGTACCATATCAAATGCAGCACTGTAGATAATATAGCGTTGTTCTCCATTTTCGTTACATGGCAAGTGCTTCTTTTCATTTTCTATGAATCCATACACGGAGTCTAAGAAGTTTTTGTCACTCGTAGATTCAACTGATGTCAGGATTCTCCCTCCCCTGAAAACGTCAAAATATGACAGATAACAGCATTTTCAATTACTGAGAGTAATGTACCATAGATCACAGTAAAAAAATAGGCAGCATTACATAGATTTATAAGAGGCAAATTATAGTAATCTGTACAGTTACCAAAACTAATAAGAAGTATATACATATATTTAGTCATTATGTCAGATTATAAATTATGTAGCTCTTACTTCATCATCTTGATGTTGCATGCAAACTGGCGTGTCTATATGGCAATATAAGCATATGACTATGACATACATCTAAACAAAAATGAACGGAAGTTTGAATCCGTATCCATCGAAGTAACTAAGGAAATCCTGCCGTGAGTTGGTTATGGGTAATGTAGTTTAAACGTAAACGTGAGCGTATTGAAATGATTTTAATGTATTAGATTTCAATCCCATCTAAATAAGATACTTTAATAGTTATCCCCTTGACAAAATAAAACATGCTTGCTATTAAGAAAAGAGTATTTTGTACAGGCATTTTTCAAGACACCTAGTCCCTGCTCACGCGCTGAGAAAACCCTGTCGCACGCCGGTGTGGTCCTCTTCTCATGATCCGCCATTAGCAGGAGGCTTGTGGTGAGTTACGGCTCTCCGAATAAATTAGAAAATTGTCTTAATATACTTGGCTTTTTCCACATATCTTATGATCGAAATGTTCTTCTAAGCACTGTTTACCGTTATGCACAGGTGGAATCTGTTCCAAGATGCAGATTTTCGTGAAAACCCTTACGGGGAAAACTATAACCCTTGAGGTGGGTTTAGCCGCGGGCTTCCCGTCTCATTGCTCAGCATTATAGATAGATATGTCAATCGCTGTCATTTTTTTAAAAAACGTCAATTTTTCAGTAAATGGGTTGAAGTTTGTATTTTACTGGTGCTAAGATAACATTTAATTGGCTAGTTATTTAGCAGGGCTGCAGCCAGCGATTTCATTCACACGTGTGTCCGCGACGTGTTCGGCCTATGATGCATTTAGCCTAAGTGTTAAAATGTGTAGGTCTTAAGTGATATTTTTATTAAAGGAAAATGTCAATAAGGAGCTCGCTTTGTGGCATTTTATGTAATAGCGGCCGTACGTTAGTGATTTAGTTAAGGTGTCACATCCCGGAAAGTTAGCATTCTGTACGATTAACCCATACCGCTAAAAAAAATCTGCTAACGTAAGATGTCATCTTCCTGTAATTTCAGAGTTAGTGATTAATACGCTTTGACCACCTTGCATTGTACAGGTTGAACCTTCAGATACCATCGAGAATGTGAAGGCCAAGATTCAGGACAAAGAAGGTACGGATTTATACTTGGCGCATTTGTACAGGTGGCGTTTTGTCAAATGCATAATGAAGTTTTTAGGTGGTCGTAAATTGGTCTCTTCCCAAGTACAGACATTGGCCGTGTAATATGGGAGCCTCTTTGCAGGTATCCCCCCTGATCAGCAGCGATTGATCTTCGCCGGCAAGCAGCTGGAGGATGGACGTACTCTGTCTGACTACAACATTCAGAAGGTGAGTCTGCTTTCTGCACTGATTGGTCCCCCCGCCCCCCGCCTTTGGGAATGAGATGGCTGTTTGAAGGTCTGATCTGGAGATGGGGAATCAGACTTTGGGGGATAGCTGGGGCTGGCCAGCAGCTCAGTTCCTGTCTGTGTGCAGGAGTCCACTCTGCACCTGGTGCTGAGGCTGCGTGGTGGTGCCAAGAAGAGGAAGAAGAAGTCCTACACCACGCCCAAGAAGAACAAGCACAAGAGGAAGAAGGTCAAGCTGGCTGTGCTCAAGTACTATAAGGTAGGACTTTCTTCTGTCCTCCACTGCTCCTGGATGATGGCCATGTGGTCCTCCTCCTTAGTGGGTTACAATGACTTGTTCTAATGAGATTCTAAATTATTGACCTCCCTCCCGTCGGTGAGAGCATCAATTATGGTGTGATATTTCTTTGGATGCACACTAAGACGTGATAATTGACTTTTCTTAGCCGGACTGAGCACGCTGTCCTTGCCATTGTAGGTAGACGGACCTTCGTAGCCTCATGATCTTATTTCCTCCGCCCAGGTTGACGAAAATGGTAAGATCCACCGGCTGCGCCGCGAGTGCCCCGCAGAGGAGTGCGGCGCCGGCGTCTTCATGGCCAGCCACTTCGACAGGCACTACTGCGGCAAGTGCTGCCTCACTTACTGCTTCAACAAGCCTGAGGACAAGTGAGCATGGACTGGAGTAAATAAACAGCTCTGACCTATTAGCTGTGCCGTGCCTCGTCATTTCCCTCCGGCCGTAGCGGAGAGCAAAGCTGGGGTCACCCACCTCAGCACAGACCTGTTTTTTACTGTAGCCTAGTTGACAATGGCATGGACGAGGTAAGTTCAAAGCTCTCTGGTGTATATAAACTTGGGTAGGTCTGTCAATTCTGTTAGCGGCAGTCGTTATATACACACTCTGAACTTGAGCTTGATTTTCTTTTTAATTAAAAGTAATTTTAAATAACTTCAGTACATCACACAATTTACAATTCGTAACATACATTGAGGGATTTCTTCCCCATTCAACCAGTGCATCCCCCTAGAATCCTGGATCCCAGGAAATTTTCTGCTCCACCTTCACATCTTCAATACATAGAAGCTCATCCCCAGGTTCAAAATCCACATTCTTATCCAAGGACAGTCCACACTCCATCCCATTCTTTACCGTTTGCACGTCATTCTTCAGGTGCTTCATAGATGTCAATGAACCTACAAGAAAATGACGATGTAAGTTGTAAATGTCAAATCACCAGATGTGTGAATTAGAACATGCCTCTACTTAAGGTTCAATTGTAACTTAGTATTTACATTTTCATTACTGCCATGTCAGCCGTAGTCATCTTACCTTCCCAGAGGACCTCAGTGTTACGGACGAGCTTAAACCTCTTGTTGCGGTCTAGTTCGCCCTTTTTGACCCTACAACCTATGACTGGAACCTTCTTCTTACCCATGGACACCTCAAAAGCAGCCAGCACTGTAGCCTCTCCTGTTGAAACACATCTGTAACCACACTCTTGACAAAACCAGAATCAACCTGCAGACCTGAAGGTCCAACTACACAATTTACAAATCAATACATCAGAAGAAAATGCATGCTGGTGGACAGGAAAAAACCAGTAAGATTCAGTACCTATGACATTCTGCTTCATAGCTGGAGGTAGCCTGCTGCTCAGCTCATCCTTCAAGTCATCAATGAGCTTGTAGATGATCTTATGGAGTTTGATTTGAATTCCCTGTTTGGAGGCTTTCTGCTGAATAGACTTGTTGGCCTTCACATTGAAGCCATAAATGACACCTGACCAGAGAGAAGAATGGGTTTTAGACCTGTGGTACTTCTAGCCAACTGTGGTGTGTGCTTCGGAGCTCTCCGCTGAACCTCAGTGCCCAGTGAAGCAGAGACAGATAGAGCGTACCTGAGAAGGTTTCGGCCAAGGTGATGTCGTTTTCAGAGATGTCTCCCACGCCAAAGTGCACAACGTCCAGCTGACACTGTTCACTGGCATCATAGCCCTGCAGGATGTTCATGATGGCCTCAACAGAGCCATCCACATCACCTACAAACATACGTCAAGATGTAAACTTTACACATTATTAAATGCAGTGAATTTATTTTTTAATGCTACCCTCGGAATAGTTGAGCAGGGATGGAGACGGGCATATTCTGAATTGGAAAAAAGCTAAAACAACATGACTAATGACTCATGTGTCTTTGAGATAATCAAAGTCCTGATTCTCCAGGCCATCTACATAAACGAAAAAATAAACCAAAGTGCCAATTTCACAGAGGGTTGGATGTGGTCCTGCCCGCTGTCTGCACCTTTCACGACGATGGGCAGGGACAGCTCTGCACCGCCGGCCTTCTCGCTGGGCCGCGAGCTCATCAGGTACTTGTTGGCCTTGTACATAGCGGCCTTCCTCTGCTTCCAGGACAGGTGGGCCGTGGCCTGCCGCCCCTTCTGGTAGGCCTCGTCGTGTTGCTGCTGCTTGCTCTCGATTGCCTGCTTGTCCTCCTGCAGCTTCTCCTGGTTCTCCACGAAAGCGCGCCACTCCACCACCTCACGTGCCCTTTGCTGGCCAGACGGGGCCCAGGGTCAGAGCACAGGTATGGAGGATCCCTAGGGTTTCCAACTACAAGCCTAATCTTATTGTTACCAACTGTAGCAATTCCTACAATTTTTCACCAAGCATAAGGAATCGCTAGGAAAGTAAAATGTGACGATTATAAATAATGTGCAGCATCCCATACCTATTTGCTTCACTTATCCTAAGTTTGGAAGAAAACCGGCTGAGCTTCTGATTTCGCGTGTGACTAACATGGGAGGTAGCAGATGTGGGCCTCTACCTCGGAATCCACCTCCAGGATCTCCTCGCCGGCTGTGGGCAGCTCCTTCCAGCCCACAATCTCCACAGGGAGGCTGGGCCCGGCCTCGCTCACCACCTGGCCGTTCTCATCGTACAGGAAGCGCACCTTGGCCCAGGTTGTCCCTGCCACCAGAATGCAGCCCTTCCTCAGGGTGCCACGCTGCACGATCGCTGTAGTGACAGGGCTGTTGAAGGTCGGGATGTGGGAGGGGTCATTCATTTATGGTGCCAGAGTAATCTACTCTAAATAATCTAGCAGCAAACCTGTATGATGTCTATGTTTTTACACAATAATAGCTATATAAACAGAGTAAAGACAATATACACACAATAAGTCAGCTGAAACAACTTCAGATGACAGGCCTGCAGGGATGTTGGAAATAGGGGGTGCACCTTCCCCACGATAAACAGGCACTGTGCTAAGCGTTAACATGCCCGGTGCCCTGTGAGCAGCTGTGTTTGGGTGCTAACAGGCACTGTGCTAAGCG
>JAODKL010000062.1:3155575-3170675 GCA_026780765.1 Petrocephalus schoutedeni
TTAACATGCCCGGTGCCCTGTGAGCGGCTGTGTTTGGGTGCTAACAGGCACTGTGCTAAGCGTTAACATGCCCGGTGCCCTGTGAGCGGCTGTGTTTGGGTGCTAACAGGCACTGTGCTAAGCGTTAACATGCCCGGTGTCCTGTGTGTGCCCTATGGTCTGCAGACCCACCCCTTGCCCTTGTCGGTCCGGCTCTCGATGATGGTGCCCTCCACGAGGCCTGTGGGGTCGGCCTTCAGCTCCAGCACCTCGGCCAGGGCGACAGTAGCCTCGGCCAGCTCCAGCAGGTTCTCCCCCTGCAGCAGGTGAAGGATCACGTGAGAGCAGCCCGGCCCTGAAGCCTCCTCTAGATTTTGTTTTCTTTCCCTCTAACCAACCTGCCATTTATTAGACCTCGTGAAACATTGTAAGAGAAAGCAAATTGAAAAGCTCTGTTGCCATAAGCTGGTTTAGCTCGTTCTCTGGCCAAAATCAATTGTTTTGATGCAAAAATATTTTTCAATTAAATCAGTAAAATATTAAAACATTTAGTAATCCAAGCAACTGTATTTACCCACTTATTTATTTGCTAAACAATGTTTCAGAGATTCTATATCCTAAAAACAAAACAAAACCACAGCTGAAGTATGCCTGACTTAAGCTGATGTAAGAGTCAACAGAACCAAGCCACAACAGCAGAGGCAGATTAATGCATCGGCTCATTGGCGGGCGATATGGCGGCTGGGTTCAGGAAGTCACTGACGCCGGAGTGCTGACCTTGAGGGCGGACACGTGGATGGCCTGCACGTCCCCACCGAGCTCCTCGCACACCACCTCGTGGGCCAGCAGCTCATGTTTCACACGCTCCGGGTCGGAGTCCTTCTTGTCACACTTGTTCACCGCCACTATGATGGGCACTGGAGGAGGGGGGGGGGGTAGTGGGGGTCAGAGTGGAGGTGCCCAGCCTAAGCCCCACCCACCATATGCCGGGTTCGCTGGGTACCTCCCGCCTTCTTAGCGTGCTGGATGGACTCCACGGTCTGCCGCATGACGCCGTCGTCTGCCGCCACCACCAGGATGACGATGTCAGTGACGAGGGCCCCGCGGGCCCGCATGGCGGAGAAGGCCGCGTGCCCAGGCGTGTCCAAAAACGAGATCTTCTCCCCAGAGGCAAGCTGGACTGCAAATCACATCCGGGACAATGTCAGGTTTTAATAGCACTTATTCATTTGTAATTTATCCCCATCGTGGTTACAAAAGCTGTGCAGACTCAGGACAAGCTCTTTAAACACCAGGCACCCAGCATCTACCAGCAGCAGTGCCACTCACAGGACCTTATAAATGCTGCTCAATAGCACCCCCTACCCAGGAATGCCCCGATGTGCTGGGTGATCCCTCCAGCCTCCAAGGCTGCGATCTGACTCTTCCTCAGGTTGTCCAGCAGAGTGGTTTTCCCATGATCCACATGGCCCATGATGGTGACGACGGGGGGGCGGGACACCAGTACTGCGGGGTCGGGGGGGGGTCTGCCAGATGAGAAGACTTAAACATGACCCTTTTCTCATACATATGCAGTTGTATATTTTATATGTTTCTGACAGCTGATAAGCCCAAATATACATTAAACCAGGGGTGTCAAACTCTGCAAAGGAGCTGCAAAGAGTTGAATAAGGTGTGTTAAATGAGGGTAAACCCAAAAATGTGCAGGGCTCCGGCTCTCCAGGACTGGAGTTTGACACCCCCTGCTTTAAACCCATGTTTAAACAGGTATGATGTCATACACTACATGGACAAAAGTATTGAGACATTTGGCCATTACACCCACAGAAACTACTATGAGATCCCATTCTAAATCCATGGGTATGTTATGTATGCCAAGACATTTTTGACAATTCTATGCTTCAAAGTTTGTGGGATCAGTTTGGGGAAGGCCCTTTCCTGTTCTAGCATGACTGTGCCCCAGTGCACAAAGCAAGGTCCATAAAGACATGGTTGGGAGAGTTTGGTGTGGAAGAACTTGACTGGCCCACACAGAGCCCTGACCTCAACCCCACTGAACATCTTTAGGATGAATTACAGTGGAGATTATGAGCCAGGCTGTCGCATCTAATATCAGAAATGCTCTTCTGGATGAATGGGCAAAAATTCCCACAGACACACAAAATCCAGTGGATAGCCTTCCAAGGAGCATGGCAGCTGTTATAGCTGCAGAAGGGGACTAACTCTATTCTGATGCCTATGGATTTAGAACAGGATGTCACAAATTTCCTGTGGGTATAATGGCCAGGTGTCCAAATACGTTTGTCCATATGGTGTATCTGAAGAGAAAACTGATGGTCCTTAGTCTCTCCCCATGCAGAGATATGAGGACAGTGTGTCTATAAACAGCCTTACTGTCTTTCCACGTCCTTGCTTTCTCTGTCTCTGTCCACCGTCAGCGTTGCCCATTTGAACTTCATGCCGGACATTTTGACCACCTCCTTTATCCATTTCTCTTCCAGCACAGTATCGGGTTCCAGGGAGTCCACGTCAATGGAGGTGTGCAAAAGCGCTTCATACACGTGATCTGAAATGCCGAACGGGGGAGAGGGCGCTACATCATCGCGCTTGCGTCTTCATGAGCGTCAGAGCGGGCTAAGGGCCGGCTGCCCACGCACGATCTGATTCTGCAGAGTTCCACGTGTCCCTGGGTCAAGAAGGGAGGCCCTTCCGTTTCATTTTTTTAACCAGTCGCTGTACGATTATTGTATGACATCACCACATTAATTAAAACCAATGTTTTCTGTTAAGTGGCACGGTGCTCAGATTTCTAAAGTACCTGTTTTATTGTGTATGTCTTGTATTAAGGGACATGACATGGATACAATCCTAGGAATGTGTTTACCGGCATAGGCTGAACGCAGCAATGTTATTTCATGGTGATAATAATAATGAGCTGAAAAAGAAGAACAGTATATTGGCTTCTTCAAGGCAACATAATAATAAAAGGGCTTGAACCGGCAACCTTCCAATCACAAGCGAGTCTTAGCCGGCTGAACCACACAATGCCGCAGGTCTGACAGCTTGAAAATAAGAGTAAAAAAAATGTATTAATGTGGTGATGTCACATGATGAAGACAGTGATTGGTTAAAGAAGTGAAACGCAAGCCCCTCCCTTGACCCCGGGACACATAGAACTGGGCAAAATCAGGACGTCCCGGCCCCCAGACCCCAGGCTGCTGGTGATCCAAACCTATGTCTCTCTTCATGGCTCCAGCCAGCTCCACCAGCGTCATGCTCCTCTTGATCACCACCTCCTGCTGTTCCTGCTTTGCTTTGGCTTTTGGCACCTTTCCATGTCCTTTGGCCTGACAGCGAGGAAAATATCAGCTTTAAAATCACCTCCCACTGCCATGTTAAAAAATAAATAAATCATGGAGAATCTGACTTAAAAAGGTCTACTACACTGAACCAATGCTTAATGGCTTACCACCAGAAACCGAACCGAAACCGAACCGGGAAGGTGAGGATGCAGAATTTCATAAAACAGTTACATCCATCTTAAATTGTAGTAGTGGCTGAAGATGGAGGAGGACATGCTTACAGACTTGGTGGCCAGGAGGCGAATGTGGGAGTGGGCGCAGGCGAACATGGGCACAACCAGGCTGCAGCTGAGCAAGGAGCACAGAGGTGGTCCGAGTGGGGTCAGGCTGGAGGAGGAGGCTCTCCAGATCATCCTCTGTGCCTCTGAGAGGGGCAGGGCACGGAGCTGGCTGAGGCTCCGGCTGGGGCAGAGCGCAAGCTCCAGCCTTAGGAGAGCCTTGGCGCCCATCATCTCTCGCTGCCAACAGCAGCAAAAGAGCCATTAACACTCAGGCACTTCACCTCACAGCCTCATTCTGGGAGGACCAATGTACAGTAGGGCCAGGTTTTCTAGTTGTTAGTGAGGCCTTAGAATTGGCTACATGCAGTACTGGACTTGAGGAGGATAAGGAGGGATGTCACCCCCCTGAAATAAAAACAGTTAAAATCATCCCCCTTCTAAAACGAACATCCCCCCGTTCCATCCCTTATACGATAAAATTCACCATCGCCCCTGATTTGTTTTTACAACCCGACTACTGGTTACATGATATTAAGACAAATAATTATGCTACACTGAAAAGCTTGCATAGACAGTGGCCTGCACTGCGTACGGAATGGCAAAGTTTATACATTCAGCTCACAGATCGAACAGCAGAAGCCTAGTAAATTCTGGCATCCGATTCATAAGTCAAAGATGAGCTACGATATGGGTTCTGACATAAGATCACGTTCCTGGAGACCACAGAGCTATGGTAGCATCTCTCGGAGCGAGTGACACCGGACCAAACGAACAGCTCATACTGCGCCAGGCACACCTTTGGTAAACAAGCACTACATTTATTAAATCTTTCTATTTACACTGTTTTTTTAATAAATAGAACCGGTTCAGAGTTGAAAAGCATTAATAAACAATTACGCACTTCGAAATACCCTAACTGTAGTTTTAGCGAAATCACACTCACCTACTGTTTTATTGGCACTGGCTCTCAACGCACTACCAGATAGTTAAAGCTCACTATTACACCAGTAGAGAGAAAGTGTTCAGGATGTCACCTGAACGGCACCATGCGTGGCGCCATGACACATTTACCCAAAATGCAGTTCGGTCGGATTCACCACGCCTCTCTCTGCTGCCTTTGGCGTCCTTCAAGCTCTCTGATAAATGATTTTGGCGCTGCTCTGTTAAATTTAGCCAGAAAAAATAAAAAGATTGAGTGAATAAAGTGTTCCCAACATATTTTATACCTATACTATTTTTATGTAATGAAATGGAACCTGATATTTTAAAACTAGTATGTTCTAGTCCATAACGACATGAAGACAAAGCTCAGAAACATTATAATTATAAAGCAATTTTAATCCTGCTGCAATTTTAATTCATTCATTATAAACGTTATCTGAGTGAAGAACCAGTCTAGACTCATGTCACGGCGTCGCGCGTGCGCATTAGGTCCAAAAATGCGGATACGGTTTTTGCGATTTTCAGTGCATGCGGAAAGTACCGACGTAAAGAAAAGCATTCTAAGGGGTTTGTTACACCGTCTAAGCTGCATTTAAAACTAAAAGTTTTGTTTTTCATATTATTTTAAGATGGAATCACCAAGACTTCGAAAAGAGTTGGAGGAGTACCTAAAACAGCTAAATATTGAAACAGTCTGCGTTGACCACCCGGAGGTAATGATGCTTCCTAGAATTAAAATGGATTTCTGTCTGGTTAGTTAAGAAACATATTGAAATCACCGGACTGCTTTTGTTCAAAGATCTTTCAAGCCTGTTCAATCTTTCAAGCTACGGCTGTCGTGGCAAGCGACTCTACTGTACTGTGAATGTACAGGACGCCAGAGGGCGCAGAAATCAGAAGTGCTGTCGGTTCCAACCGAACCCTAGCATTGCGTCTGTGATACCCACTGTGGACCACCAGAGGGAGCCATCTGTAATCAGAAATTACTTTTGAAGCGCCTTATTTTACGAGCTAAATGCATCTCACGACAACTCTTCTATCCAGTGAAAAAATATATAGTGAAATATGCCAATGTTATGCAAATATACAAACTTGCAGTTTGACTTATACAGAGAAAAACTATGCTTGACTAAAGTGTGTAATTTCAACTCGTCGTTCCGGTATAATTAATTTTTTTTTTTTTTTTTTACCACATTAGGTGTTTACCGTGGAGGAAATGATGCCCCATGTGCAGCACCTTAAGGGAGCCGTCACAAAAAACCTTTTCCTGAAGGATAAGAAGAAGAAGGGCCTGTGGCTTGTGTCCGCCCGACACGACCGCCAGCTGAGCCTGAACGACTTGGCCAAGAAGCTGGGCGTGGGCAGCGGCAACCTCCGCTTTGCCGAGGAATCAGTCATGCTGGAGAAGCTGAAGGTGGCCCAGGGCGCTGCCACGGCCTTGGCGCTCTTCTGTGATCAGGAGAAGAGTGTCAAATGTGTGCTGGACAGCGACCTGGTCACTGGGGGTCACGAAAGGGTATATTTTCACCCCATGACCAACGCAGCTACTATGGGGCTGACGCCAGATGATTTGCTGCGATTCTTAAGGGAAACGGGACATGAGCCGATTCTGCAGAGCTTTGATTAGAGGAGTCAGCTCAGGCTCGAGTTATGTAGCCCGTCGCTAGCTGACAAGTGGCTGTCAGTAGTCAAGCTGTCTGTTACAGAACTAATTCTGGCAATTATTTTACTGTAACTTATGGTTTAATTTGTCCATGTATTTTTCTGGCATTAAGAGGAATTTATGCCCAACAGAATAAACTTTAAGAGGGGCTTTAAGATGGCATTAAACCATACCTTGTGAATGTTTTGTGAGTGTATGACCACTGAATTATGCAGTCTCTCTCGCTCTCTGTGAGCAGATGGGCACATTGGTCTTCTCAGATGCTCAGTTGCTTGCTGGTCCCAGGTTCCCAGGCTGGATGATGTTCTACTCCAACTCCACTCCCATTCTTCAGACTTGATGTAGAGGAATTAAGGTGGAGGAGTTTTATGTTCCAGTGTGAGGTTGTAATGCATGTTACATATAATATAAAGGTAGGTTATTGTAAAGCCTTCTGGTACATGTAAGAAAATGTCTGACCTGTATGGAACTGGTTTTAATAAACAGCTGTACTACCAGATCTTAGCCAATACCCCAGTGTTACAGCTTAATGCCAGCCATTGACACACGATTGGCCAATACTATACTGTGTTAAACTGATGAATTGGATTAGTTTAACATGTTATGTAAGCATTTGCCTAAGGCTCCTGCATAGCTTAATATCAGCTGCTCAATGTCAGTAAACAGCTTCGTATGCCAAATACCATTTGTACGGTGATAAGAGCTGAGGCCAAAATAAACCCCATGAAGAAGGTCACACTCATGCTCAGCATATTATTCAGTAAGACGGCATTCTGCAACATTTAGTTATTTTGCTGCTGCTGGAGAACAGGGGGAAAAAAAAACACCAAACATCACACTGGTTGGTAACATCAGAATGCCTTTATGTAAAAGTAACAGTGGAAAATGGGAATGAACTATTCAAAGTCACAGTCATTCCCCACTAGAGCAATGATCAGAATGGACAGAGACACCGGCTGGGTCCTTTGTGCTGCTGGTGACCAACACAGCCCATCCCAGGGGGCGCTCTGAGCTCACAGCAACGAATGGAATCTCTCAGCGTGAAATGAACTGAAAAAGATGCAGCGCTGCTCCTCTCGTGGTGGTGGCGTTTTGGTCCATCTGAGAGGGGAAGTATTTCTAACCATGTCTGCATTCCTAGGAGGCGGGGCCACGTGTTATCAGAATGCTCCATGCTGTACGTGCTCTAACCAGTTTCATTTTTTTTTTTTGTCCCTCCTGTGTTCGCATGCTTTTTTGTGCAGGATCTCGAGCGGTGAGCTTATCCAGCCGGCGTCAGAAGGATGTGCATATGTGTTGATTACAGCCGGCGGATGGCAGATGGAGGCTGGGGTTGGTCCAGGAAGGGGCAGCGTGAATCCCCTGGCTCCATGGAAAGACGCGTTTCCGTTTCCCAGGTGACGGCATCGGCACAGACCGCTGGTCCCCGGCGCGTGTCGGTGGCTTGTCAGTCGTGCGGCAGTGCTTTCGTCAGACTCAATACTTAAAAAATTGCCATGATAAAATTTCTAAGACAGAGTCCTTTTTTCTCCTTGATTCAAGGAAAGTTAGGAAAGTCTAGTTGAAGTATTCTTAAGTTTATATAAAACAGGATTTACGCTCGCATAGGGGACCATTTTTCATTTTTAAACAGGCTTGAAACAGCTTGATGGAAAAGATTCCCTCCTGATGAGGCAGTAAGGATAGAATGAAGAGAAAAGAGGGACAGGAGAAAGTGAGTTAGCATAGGAGAGAGGATCATCTGAAAACAACAGGACACAGGTCCACAGAATAAAGGGGGGGGGGTGGGGGGGGGGGGCGTTGGGCAGGAGGGCCATGTAGGGATACCTTTCCGGTAGACTTCACATAACCCACCCAACAGACTCAGAAAGTATCAACAACACAGGAAAAAAAAAATTATGAAACATAATAAAACTAGGGTAAACAAAGGAGCCACTGACAGGATGTGCTTGGACGCACTTTCTCTGAGGATAGGAGGGGTACAGGCAAAGCACCAAGTGTCCCAAATGATTCCCCAGGGGGGCAGGCTCCAGGCCGCTGCACTCGTGCGATGATGAGGAATCCACCACGGAGGTAGGGAGGGCCGCTTCACACTGCGGTCCGCGAGGTGCTGTGGCTGGGTTAAGGCCCCGGTCACTGTTCACCAAACAGCCACCGCTCTGCTAATGGCAAGACACTCACCCCTGGGCCCAGTAGGGCGGCGCCCACTGGCAGGGTGTCTATGTTTGGGAGCTGTGTCGCTCCCCGCTCCTGCTTTTTGACTTTCTGCGCTCGGGAAAACCTTCCACATCTGCAGAATAAAGGCATTTTCAATTATTCATGAACACGGCTGGTTACATGTGCGATTAGTGTTTGTGACGGCGATAAGCACACACAAATACACAAACCCTCTCCAAAAGCCCCATTCATTTTACCATCAGCGCACACCTTTTGTGATAATCTGACAGCCACACTAAATTAGTGTTTACCCAGCAGGCTAGCCGAGGGTCACCACATAGAATCAGTTACCTTCCAGTAACAGTCCAAACTAAATGTGCCCAGGCCCAACTCAGTTCATGTGGTTAATGTTGCTCACAATGGTGGCAGTTAATTTTGCATGAAGCAATGACGGTAAACATTTTACTATATATTTAAGTGTTTTTACACATTTGTTTTTCTCTTCGCCTACAGCCATGGCCTGTGTGAAGTGTGTGTTTTTCCTTGCCTTTCCCCACAGCAAAAGCAGCACAGTCACATGTTCATTTTGATTACATGAATCAAAATGGCAGCCAGGCACACGCACAGGGAGGGAAAACTAAACCGAACACGGATGCAGAGCGGCCGGCATGCAGCAGGGACATTTCAGGGCAGTAACCTTGAAATCTCAAGATACACACCGAAACAGCGGGAGGTACATTCACAGCAAAAGGTGAACACGGCCCACAAAACATTATACATCTGCGACTGGAGAATGGAGGGCACAAGCAAATAAAGGAAAATAATGAAAAAAAAACAACAAAAGTGAACCCTTGAGGTACATTTACTCAGTTAACATTTTTTTTTTTTTTTTTAATTGGGCTAGGAGATACAATCCAGACGGAATATACAGCCATTTATACCATCAGTAAAATCCAGCCCTGCTCAAGGGCCTTATAAAACACTTCTAAATCATTCAATTTAACACCCGGACATCGGGGCTCAAAACATATGCAGCTTATTCTATAAGCCTCTTCATCAAATCTCATGCGAAAGCCTCTGGGTATCCAGTGGCTAACGTGAGCCATCAGGCCAGTCAACTTCAATTTATCTAAACATTACCAACATCGGTCCACATAGTAGCGAAGCAGGTAAAACGCATTTTGTTCAGCGCCTGTTCATTAACCTGCATAAATAACAGCACTGCAGCACTGTCCCCATTAATCTCCCATTAATCATTTCATTTCCTAATCTTCCACACCAATCTATTAAGACATCCTACTGAAGGAAGAGCAAAAACAAAAGATAGGGTCACATGACCAGACAGAGCAAAGCCCCCACCCAGGCAAGAGGTCAGAGATGCCCACTTCAGTCCTGAAAGTTCAGACAGCAAGACAGACTACATGGACACTGTTCATGTCAACCACAAGACAAAAAGGGAACAAAGTTGATGCCTCAACAGAACCATGCAAACAAGTTTACTGCGCTTTATTTAAAAATCAAAGGAAAATAAAATTAAATTAAAGAAGCAGGGAGCACAGGAGTGGAACAGCAGATGGGTGCCCTAGCTGAAGGGTGTCTTTGCTCATGCATGGATGGACGTGGTCAGAATGAAGTTTGTTCTGCGTTCTTCTCTGTTGGAGAACCGTAGTTCGAAAGATTGGCGTTTGGCTGCCAGGGGCGGGAGTGTAAAAGCACCGTGGTGCTGATCCAGTGGCTGGGGAGGATTCTGAACCTATACCGGTGTCTAGGTCACAGGCAAGGCCTACATCTAAACGCAGCCATATTCGTACCACAGGGATTGGCTGTCGTCAGAGGTCAAGGATGGTGATGGGGGCCCGGGAGCCTCCGCGTCAGCACCCGTGTCATCACCGTTAGTCTTACGATCAGGGGTGCCCGAAACCGGGCCTGTTACTGGCTGGGGCTCGTGTCCGGTTCTACTGGGACGGGAGACATGTTTGACGGGCAGGCCGCTGATGTTACTGACCAGGGAAGTGTTGAGGGACAGGAATGTTTGGCTCTTACCAGGACTGCTGAAGGACGGCTCACTGAAGATGGTGTCCATAAAGACAGAATCAACAGTGAACGTAGAGCCAAGGAACGAATCCAAGCTAGAGAGTTCTGGACCTTTGCCCTGGTTGGCACTGCTGGTCAGGGGCAAGCTGGTGGATTTGGGCAGGGCCTGGGTGGGCACGGGATGGGAGGATGGGGGGTACTCACTGGATGCAGCCTGGCCCCGAGGGCTGGCCTTGGCTGGGACTGGGTCCACAGATACAGGAGGCCGCGTGTCCTTGGACATAAAGTCGTGGATGCTGGTGCGGCGCGTGGAGCCTTCAGCAGTGGAAATGACGCTGCTGGCGCGAGGCAGGGTAGATGAAGTGTCCAAGCGCTCCGACACAGAGACTGCTTTGCCCTGGGCATTCAGTGCGGGCCGGACAGGGTTTGAGCCTTTGACGCGCGTGCTCTCCGCCTTACGCAGGCTGGGGCATCCCGCCTTGGTTGCCCGGCTCTCAGAGGTGGAATCGGAGGCCGGCGCCCTCCCACTGGCCGATCGCAGGATCCCCCTTTTGCCCCGTTCCCTCCGCACCACTTCACTGGAGTCCGCCGAAAGTCGAGGGGACTCTGTGGCCAGGGTCTCCTGACTGCCATTCTGAGGGGAGACCATCACACATCTGCACTTAGACTGTTGCATTTTCCTTTGTACTAATTCTATAATTCTCCAAGTCTAATTCTCTTCAAGAATTCTGGACTCACCTACAGAAAATCTTTCAACAAAATGACCCTAAGAACACCTCGAGTTTATATAGTAAGTACCATGACCTGGCCCCCATAATCCCCCCCAAACTAAAACTTATTGAGTTGGTTTGGGACAAATTGAGTCGACCAACTTGTGCCCAGAACTTGTGGAAACTCCTTCAGGACTGTTAGAGAAGCATTCCAGGCGGCTACATCTGGAAGTTGGTTGAGAGAATGCCAAGAGTTTGCACTCCTGTAATCAAGGCCAAGGGGAGCTATTTTGAAGAATTTAAAAAGAGAAAACTGAGATAGTGAACATTTCTCTTAGTCGTTGCGATATTTCATAGGTATTACTTCATTGCCCCAAGGCCTTTTACCATAAAGTAAAAAAGAGTTAAATTATTGAGAAACGCATTAAAAGTAGGTTTGTCGAGACTATAGGTACATTAGTATTTAATGTATTTAAATTTACTTAATAGTAAAAATCCTTACACATTTTTACTTGTCAATTAAAAATAAATAAATAAATAAATAAATAAAAACAATGACGTTAAGTGTATTAAAAGTATAAAGCCACCCTGTGGTGATGCGCTGTGTCGGCGACCCACACAAAGCCACCTAGGGGTGATCATCGGTACTACAGGCACTTGTAGGTCACCTCTGGCAAATTAACGCTCTCCTCCAGGAACTGCTGCAGGGACATCACCTCACTCCCCGGTGAGGCAGTCCTCCTCCTGGCTTGTGCGCTGGGGGGCTCCAGGCTCTTGCGCAGGAGCAGGGGGCTCTGGCGGGAGCCACGCTGGGAGAGAGGCTGCTGCACAGGGCTGCTGCCGCTGGACCAGGCCTCGTTGTCCAGGCTAAGGCTGAATTCGCCGCTGCTCTCACTTTGTGGCCGGCTGTGGCTGCCATTCACTGTGCCTGTGTGACGGGGAGGAGATCAGGTGACATGGCTGCGGTACAGCCCGGGGAAAAAAATAAAAATAAAGACTTTGCTGAGCCACGTGTGGCCGCGAACGGCGAACTGGCCATGCAGGCTGAAGCAGGCATGGAGAATTCAGGAGAATGTCCCAGCATGCAGCATTCTCAGGACAGTGCTGTGACAGGCAGGCATACAGCAGCAGCACCCTCCTGTAACCGGGCCCACCGCTCACCAGCTGCAGTAAGACTGTCGCTAGGCACAAACAAACCCTCCCTAGTCCGAAATGGGAACCTGAAAAGCAGCGAAGTGTAACACTTCTTTATACTCCTCACACACAAGGGCACCCTCCACGCACACACACACAAACTAGGAAGGCATCCCTGCCAAAAATGGAGTGTGGCACACCTGTGTAAGCCACAGAGCTGGGCAAGAAGCCGACTGGCCTGCTCACAGGAGTCTGCGCAGCCACCGGCTGTCCCGGATAGCGGCACACAGCAGGCCTCCCTGACCCAGCCCCCTGCTGACAGTCCCTCGTCCCCTGCTGCCCTTGGCCTGCTAACGGGACCCATTAATATCGCACAGACACTCCCCCGACGGGGACGGTGTCCTCCTTTATTAACCCTTTATTCACTGGATCTCAAGCTGCAAATGGAGGCAACCATTTAGGAGAACAAGGAGCACTAATAACAAAGACCCCCCCCCCCCCCCCAAAAAAAATAATATTCTGTCCTTGGCGCCAACGCCTGGGGTGCAGATCCAAGCGCGACCGGCCAGGGACAGACGCACGGGCCGCTTGTGGCCGTCTCCATCAGCGGCTCGCACGGGTGGGCAGGCGGCACCAGGACACCATCTGCTTTTAAATACAGCAGCCGGCTGCTTCAGTGTCCCTGCACTGAGCAGACCAGTGTGTGTTGGCCTGGGGGGGGGGGGGGGGGTGACTCAGACGTACAGACTGAACACAAACACACTTCCCTCAAGGGAAAGCTATTTTGGATTCCCATTTTTTTTTTTTTAAAGGATTAAGCCTGAATTTCTCATCCATCTGATAATGCCTATATTCTAGACAGGGGTAAGATGCTGTTGGACATTTAAAGGAGAGTAAGGAGCCACTGAGTTTGAGAGACATTGACACTGAAAGGTCCAGCTGCACAATGAGTGTAAGGGCAGGACAACCCCCAAAGCAGACCTACCGCTCACCACCTGATGGTGATAACACCAGTACACTGGCAGGGCCACACTCGCCTTGCTCCATCTGACCGTCTGGCCAGCAGAGTCGACATTGTGCACAAATAAGCAGGACAAGAGGCCACAAAACGCAGAGGAGGAGAGAGAGAGCGAGCCCAGTGGCCGTACCTCTGGCCTCCAGCGAGGAGGACTGGGAGTTATTATTGCTATAGCTACTGGTGGTCCTGCTACTATGGAGGCTGGGGGGTCTGGAGGCTGGATGGGGATAAAAGCAAAGGGTACATGAGAGCAAATGGGGGGGGGGTGGGCAGATGGCCAGAGCTGGGGGGGTTCACCACGCATTGCCAACATGCTCGCCCACAAACCAAGAAACTGGGGGTCTTACGGGAAGCCAGGGAGCCCAGGGCCTTCCAGGGGGGGCGAGGGGTCAGAGGGGGAACTGGGGTGTGGGGGAGGAGGGTGGTTAGTGACGGTGAGGGAGAAGGCACACATGGGGTGGGGCGGAGTGCAGATGCACATGAGGGGGTGACTTACAGCAGATGTTACAGGGGATCCTGCACACTGCAGATGGAGAGAGTGCCTCAGCACTGCTCACGTCCTGTAGCCCTAGCGGGTCAGACAGTGCCGCGTGTCAGAAGCCCCACCCGGCTAGCACAGGCCAGGATGGCCGTATTTATACACCGGCTACAATCCTCTGAATGAGGGAACGCTAAGAGTAACAACACAGCACTGTTTGGCTGACCTATTTAGCCCATCGGGTTCCAGGACATGAGAAATGGTTAAGAGGCAGATGTTTGTAGAGAGATGCAGATTAACACGAAGCTGAAATGCCTTTTAATGCTGGGATGCTAGTGGCAGTTAAGCAGTGACAGTGCTGGCTACCCTGTGCTCCCCACATGGGTGATGATGAAACTCTCTGGAAGGACCGTGAGTCTCTTACCTTGACTCCTCAGGCCGTTGGCATCCTCCGAGGAAGCTGGAGCCACATCCTCACAGGACGCGTTGTCTGGGAAAGACAGATGTGGCACATGATTACAGATTATGGTCCCAGCACTGTGTAGACGCATGTGTCCATGTGCAGGCTCTCACATCAGCCTGTCTAAAAGCAAAGGTGGGGAGGGGGGGCACAGGAGCCAGGCACAGCCAAAGGAACATAGCAGAAAGCCAGAGTGCACTCGCATCAAACGCATTTCCACCTACCCACTCCATAAAGTGCTTCACTTTCAGGCTGATCTATACCACACGCATCAGCGGGGTCTGATGAATGGCTCTCTTAAAAGTACCTACAGAAGGGCATCTTATGCCCCAGCTTAATGTCCCTTAAAGAGACAGACTGACTGTCTGGATGAGTCACGAGTGAAAGCAGCATCTACACCTTAAGTGGCCGAGAAAAGATGAGCTCAGCTGGTAAAACGGTGCAGGCAGCTCTCCTGATGCCTTCAGCTTATCACAGCAGGGCGAGCAAACAGAAAGCATGCCCTTTTAATGCCAACTCAGACACACTCATCCTCAAACTGGTAAAAGCCTGTTCTTGGATCGCGTCAGACTGACAGCCTATCTGAGAAGAGTTTACTTAACAGAGCTGGGAGGTGGAGGGTTGGGGCTGGGGGAATGGATTGCCTGGCTCTACCTTTGGCTCTGAGCCTTTGCTTGGACCTGTGGCTGGCAGGCAGGTTGAGCGTGGCGTAGTTGATGGCCGTGGTGGAGTAGGCCATGGATCCCAGCTCCATCCGGCGCTGCCTGCTAGCCGCCTCCTCGGGCCCGTCCAGATTCTCAGAGCTACCAGCCCACGGGCCCCCCGCCAAGGCCATGGATTGCAACAGGTCGTTCATGGCTGGGATGGAAATGCAGAGAAATCAGCGTGGACCAGTGACTTCAGCGATGCCTGCTGCTCCAGGGGAGGGGGGGGGGTGGGGGG
>JAODKL010000062.1:3170711-3203581 GCA_026780765.1 Petrocephalus schoutedeni
GCGGGGGGGGGCCCCCCCCCCGCCCCTGGGTCAGCTGTAGACTCAAAAGGTGTCGGGAGGGTCCATGTTATCATGACATGCACTGAACTGAAATGGGTCTGAGACGAGGATGGTAAACAGGAGCCAGAGAGCGAGAGAGAGATGGGAGAGATGGAGAGAGGCGCTAAGAGTTTAAAGGCTCCATTTTAGCGGAAACATGACAGCGCCCCCCTGGCGGGTCAGTATAGCAAAGCCATGCCTGCGGGGAGTCCAGGGTAAGCGTGGCTACAAATATAAAATTGGGTGGGGGTGTCGCTTGGCAGCTACGGGGCTGGGGTGGGGGGTCATGGACAGTGCGGGCTACACACATCCAGGAACATCTCCATACCCAGGTGTAGGAGAAAGGAACTGCAGTCTTCACTACAACTAAGGTATCAGCCGAAGGCTACTCTAAGGAGCGTGACTGATCAGCTCCGCCACGGCACAGTCTAAAATGGTGCCGTGACTGGATGGGGCCCCTCTACAGGAAAAGCTCCCAGCAGACCTATCATACACCAGCTACGATCACAGGCTGGAGCCGGCAGCACGCAGGCACATTCTTATGGGTGGGGGGGGGGGGGTGGGGGTTTATGGCTGACCGAGCTCCGTTTCATCCATAAGCCAGCGAGAGAGAGAGTGAGCGCAACGCCAGACATTCGCATAGTGCACAATCCACCAAGCCGAACCCGTGCCGTTATAGACGATGAGGGACGAGGGGTCAGGAGAGATGTTGGCAGAAAAAAAAAAAAAAACCACAAACACAAGAAAAAACGCAAAATAAAAAGTAATAATCAGGAGACGAGGAGGCAGGTGCAGCTAAGAAGGATGTAGCTAGGCTAGTGGAGGTCTTACACATGGACCGGCGATAGGCGGCCTTCACTTTGTCTTTCTCCTTCGGTCTGTTCCGCATAAAGGGCAACCGTTTCAGTGCAGTCACTTAGTCATAGCAGGTGGTGAGAGGACAGACAGAGCAGGGGAGATGGAGATAAAGAGGGGGGGGGGAGAGAACAGATGGACGTTAACAATGCAGAGAACCCGGGCTGGGTGGGGCGGGGGGTTCACCAGCAGGCCGGCCCCGATCGGGCAGGCGGGCGCGCACACTCATGCACACGCGACACGCACGCGGGAAGCCGGCCCGCGGCAACATGCCTGTAAATATACACACTCGTACACGCCGCGAAATGCCTGCGCAAACACGCCGGAGCCATGACCCCCGACCCCCGAACCCCCTTTGACGCTCACATAGGTGATATGGCCGTGGGGGGGGCACGTGCTCCAGGTGGAACAAGAGACAGCAGAGACGGCACAGGACACACGGCACGCACACTGTGACGCTATTAAACGGTGCAATTGGCCGTGGGGGGGGGGGTCCAATGTGTCCTGGGGCTGCCGAAAAGGCAGGGCAGGACCCAGCTCCCCAAAACTTCTGCCTCACCTGGACCATGATTTAAACTAGGCTAGTGACGTTACCATTAAATGCTACCGGTTGGGAGAGGCTCGCAGATCTGATGCAAACACCCACTGTTACCTTCACTGCCATCAGTGGCCTGTAACTAGCTGGGAGCAGAGTTACCTCACAGTTTAATTATAAGTACAAATATTCACAAGTTTAATTATATAGCTGCTGCTAAAAATGTTTACAGGTAGGGGACTCCTAAAAAAAAAAAAAAATAATCTCAGTACAAGGAAAAACTAGGCTTCAGCTTATGTGAAAGGTGTTCTGGGGACACAGAGCCCATGGAGAAACAGAGCTTGCTGGAGGTTCTGCTGGCCAGGGAAGGCATTGCACCTTTTAATGCAGACAGAACACAGGGGGAGGGCAGCTGGATGGCAGGGCGACTTGCGGGGGCCCCCCCACGCCTGCAGACCCCTTTAGCATACCATTTGAGGGACACTGCAAATGGATGATCTGCCCTCTCTTCTCTTCCAGATGGAGAGAGGAGAAAAAGCACAGAGTGTTAGGTCTACGAGAGAAAGGTGCTTCATACAGCAGAAGAGTCACCAGCACATCCACTCAGACTGCCTGGTCTACGTCTGTCTGCCACGTGGT
The DNA here is from genome assembly GCA_026780765.1 of Petrocephalus schoutedeni. Classification (NCBI taxonomy): domain Eukaryota; kingdom Metazoa; phylum Chordata; class Actinopteri; order Osteoglossiformes; family Mormyridae; genus Petrocephalus; species Petrocephalus schoutedeni. Next base: position 3,172,780 of record JAODKL010000062.1, read on the forward strand.
GGTGTGGGGCCGTGTTTGCTCGTCTTTTAGAGAGTATACGGGTGGGGGGTGGGCGAAACAGCCCTCCCACCCATTTGCCCAGGAGGAGCCCGGCATACTCACTGGTGCTCCTCTTGTGCGACAAGGTGTCGTCCAGGGATCCCATGGAGGAGCTGTCCTGACTGTCTGGGGGCAAGGGGCCTGGGAAGCCCTCACCGGAATCGGAGCGCGTGGGTGTCAGTGTCAGTGAGCGGATGCGCTCTCGGTTCTTGGGCTTGATGAGCTTCTTCATTTTTAGGGTGATCCAGTTGCCACGCCTGGATGGATGGAGAGGAACAGGCTGAGCGATGGCCACCACGGACCACCCGTGTGACTTGGCGCTAACAGTGAATGTTTGCTCACACGTACTCCTATTGCTCAACATGAACAGTGACTGGTCATCTGCTTTCACCCACAATCCACATAAGTTAAATAAACATCCACACCATGATCTCAACTTGACAGACATTAACAAATACACAACAGGTCTGACAAGCAGCAATGCAGACGACACACTGAGGTTTTTGTGGGATATACGAGACTGCCTCACTGCATCAAAGGTTAATCCATTGGGCATCAACATGGGCTGGAGATAGACATACCTCCTTGGTGGCGAGGGATCATAGAACTTGTACTGGTCCATTATCTTCTCTTCCAACTTTTCCTTCTGCCTCCTCAGCTCATTCAGTTTGTCTCTGGAAGGCCGAGGTATTGATGTTACCATCAGGAAGAACAAGGCTGACAGCACTGGGACTAGAGGCAGAATTCTTACATGTACTGTCTTTGTTCCACATGGAAAAGGTCCTTGCTCTCCATGGTCTGCTCCAGCAAAGTCCGGTTCTGCAGCATCAGTGTCTGGATCTGGTCCAATAAGTGCCGGTTCTCCTCCTCCAGGTTTCCCTTTAGCTGGCTGAGCAGCTATTTAGGTGCAGTACATGTTCAGAACCTTGTCTTAACATGTGGTCATCAAAACTCCAATGCAGGTTCAGCTACAGAAGGTTCTCAGTGAAACACTGATCAAGCCTCATAACAAAATAAGTCTCAGTTATACTCTAATGATGTGAGGGACTTGTGAAGCCCTCAGCATGCCCCACGTACCTCACACTGGTTGGTGAGCTTGGTCGAAGTGATGTCCAGCTGCTGGTACTGATCCTTCAGCTTGGAGAACTCTGCCTCCAGCCTGGTCTGCTCTAGCTTGGCGCTGTTCAGCTGGCTCTTCAGGGTTCTGTGGTCCACCTGCAACCCCTCATTCTCCTTCAGCAGCTGCAGGTACGTCTGGTTTAACCTAGTAATGGGGGCACAGAGATGCAGTCTGACAATGACAATGTCCCGTGTATTCTCATGTCCACTAAATACAACCCCACATTGAAAGTGCAGTGCCCCCCACACCATGCCAGCCAATAACAGGGCAGATGAGGGGCTGACATACCTCTCATTGTCCTCCTTCAGCTTGTGGTAATCTGCCACGGTAGCCTCGTGGCTCTTGTTCTCAGAGAGCATCTTTTCCTGTTCTGCCTTCAGAACCTTCTCCAGCTCCTCCAACTGAGCCTTCTGCTTAAGCAGTTGGTTGTATCTGGAACACACAACCGGACATGGTTACAATCCCTCAGAGAAAACCTCGCCATGGTTCTTTCCAAAACAGAATCTCATTGAACACATATGATGGACTTCATGAGCACTGTGCCAGAGTGAAGCTCACACTGATACATCTATAGGCTAATATGAAGAGTAGAGAGAGCACTGGAACCCACCGGTCCTCCAGCTCACGGTGCTCCAGCTCCAGGGTCTTGTGGGCTGACTTGAGGCCGCCGTGCTTGCCGATGAGCGCCTCGTACTCGGCGGCCTGGCGCTCATGCAGCGCAGCCAGCTTCTCGTGGTCACGCAGCAGCAGCTCGTAGGTGGCACGCAGGTCCTCGCGCTCTCGTAGAGCCCCCTCCTTCTCACCCTCCATGCTGGAAAGCTGACTCTGCAGCTGGGCATTCTGGGCCGTCAGAGAGGCACTCTGGGAGCTCAGGGTGGAGTTCTCCACCTGCAAGGGGAAGGAGGACCAGAGTCAGCGCAACAGCAAGTTACCAGAGCAACAAACATCCACATCATTTACTCATTATCAAAAATACACTTAATAATCATAAAAATCCACGTTCACTTGCAATCATGAAATACTGGATGGTCATTTCAAGGTGTGTCATCTTGAGCTTGGTGATACATCGATAAAATATATTGTGATATTAAGCATTCATAACGTCACAGCTAAACACCTGTGTTCTTTCATAAGTAACACTTACAATACACTATTTTTACACAAATTCCATCAAGGTATGAGTCTGCTGTTGGTGTAAGTCATCATATCTGTCACACGCTTCATATTAATAAGTAAAACAACGTGGTCATGATGATCAGAAAAATTCAAAACGACCCATCATATTTCTGTTAGCTACTTATAACATTAACATTTCATAAATGTATAAATGGAGCGAGAGTTTGCCAGTAGTAAGTGAGACTCGTTCCTGGTGGGTGTTGGACTCCACCAGGGGGGCACTTCATTACCAATTCTGTTCAGAACTTAGGGACAGGCATGTTTCTAAGCATAGCCAGGGGGTAGAGGGGGTCCGGCTCAGTATCGCATCTTTGCTTTGTGCAGATGATGTGGCCCTGCTATGACCTCCAGCATGCACTGGGGCAGTTTGCTGGTTCTCAACCGGAAAAGGCTGGATTGCCATTACACACTAGAGATCTCCCGATTGGCCTGGGAACACCTTGATATTTCCCTAGCTCTGGGCACCCCTACTAAGACTGCTGCACATGCGACCCAACCCCGGACAAGAGGCGGCAAATGGATGGATAGATGGGGGGGGGGGGGGGGGAGGTTGCAGTCTGTTCAGTTTGTCACCTTTTTCCATGTTCTCAGGTTTAAGGGCGATTCAAATAGCATTTTAAGCAAAAATGGAGCACTGAAGTAAAGAAATTTCAAGGAATTATATAGTGATACTATCAATATCGTCTGATATGGAAAAGGATAAAACATTTTGCCATATCACCCAGGCCTACTGTCAACATTCAACATAAGGGACACACTGCACACCTCACCTGCAGTTTGGCGTTCTGGGTCTGCAGCGTGGTGTTGTTCTCCTGCAGCGAGGCAGTCTGCCTCTGCAGGGACACAATCTGCGCCTGCAGGTTACCGCTCTGAGTCTCCAGCTGCTTAAGCTGCGTGCGCAGTGCCTGCTTCTCTGCCTGCAGGGTGGCATTCTGCGGAGGCGGGACACAGATGTTAGATGCGTGGGTGAAAGCGGTGTTCAGAGGTTTGAAACTGCGTCCAGCTCGTGCTGAGCTGCGATGAGGACCACACTTACATTCCTCTCCACCTCGATCAGCCGGTCCTTCACCTTCAGCAGCTCCCTCGTAGCCTCGTGGCTCTCCTTCTCCCACTTGCTCACCGCCTGTGTCTCCTCATCCCCAGCCCTAGGAGGAGAGCTCTGCATCATGCGCTCCTCTTCCTCCCTTTGGCGGAGGGCCTCATAGTTCTTCTTCACCTACAGAGGAGATCTGTCAAACTCGGCCCAACGGTGACATGAAATTCCGACCACGGAATTTGACCTGTTGACCTTCCAATCACAGACAGCGTCTGAAACCACTGAGTCACACACCGCCCAGCGTTAGTCCTACTGCTTCGTATGCTGCTTTGGAAGATTAAATGTGTATAAATGTAAACGGAATGCGAGGATCAGAGTCCCTGCAGACTCACGGTCTTCAACTCCTGCCGCAGCTGCTGGTTGAGGTTGGACGACTCCTGCAGCCGGGCCTCCAGGGCTGCAATCTTCTCCTCTTTGATCTCCAGGGACTTCTTCAGCATAGACTCCAGCTTGGACTCCAGCAGCTTGTACCTGCTGCGAGGGATACAGATGGGGACACGGCTGAATGGTCACATGACGGAGGGCGGCAGGCAGCACGGCGGAACCAGACGCAATGATCAGGACATTTGAAGTGTGATTAATTGTCAACACCACAGCACACAACAACGAAATGTGTTCTCTGCATTTAACCCATGTGACATTGTGACAAAGCAGCAGGCAGCCAATTCAGCACCCGGGGAGCAGTGCTGTGAGGGTAACCTCAGTGGTGCTTGCAGGTAGGAGACTCGAACCGGCAACCTTTCAATTATATAGTCACTTCCCTAACCATTACGCCACCACTGCCCCCAATTCTAGGTAGCTTTAAACCCCACAGGGGCCCCCGCTGGGCACAGGACACTGATTCAGGAAATCTTCCAGGAGTTTTTATAGAACTAGATTAGAAGTTTTTTGTTCCTTGGCCATATCAGTAGCAAACAAATAATACCCCATCGTTTTCTTTGAACCTAATTTTGCTGTGATATTCTACAGCTGGCTACATAACGATTAAATCTTCTGTGCCGCCTGAATCAGTGGAAAAGCCTCATCTTGTAGGGCAGATAAGAGGTCAGAAGTACATCACTAATTGCTGTAAGCCAGTGATTAACAGGCTACTTTGGCAGGGTGTATGATCTCTATATTGCCCAAGCGAGTCCAAAAGCCAGACTAACAAGCTGGGCTGAATAGGACTTTGGCTGTGTGTGCGTGTCTACGTGTAATACCTGTCATCTGGGTTCTGCTCGTCTTGGAGGAGCCTCTCCTTGTTCAAGCCAATCTTCTCCAGCTCATTGGTCAGCTTCTCCAGATCGTTGTTCATTTGCTGAGTCTTCAGTTTTTCACTAACCAGTTCCTGTACATTGAAATGGCAAACAGATACAACAGAGTCACATTTATGGGTCAAAAATAACTTCAGAAATGCCACAAATCATTGACATATACCAGAATTCAGTAGTAATTATCGCGTTTAGCATGCCAGTCAGAGGCTAGGATGTCCTGCTGCAATAGTTCATGTCTATGGAGACTCCAGATCAAGAGTCAGTATCATTACCTCCCGTAAGGTCATCAAGGTCTTTTTGTCTATGGTGGCCTGTTTGACCAGCTCTTTGTTCTCCTTCTCCAGGTCTTTGACCCTGGTGCAGGAGTCCTTGAAGAAGATCATCTCTTTGCCAAGGGAGCGGTTTTCCTTCTCTAAATGGGCAATGCGGAGGTTGTCATCATCCAGCTTGGAGTCCCGGATCTCAGCCTGCTGCCGCAAACGCTTGTTCTCCTTCTCCAGCTGTTTCTTGTCTTTTTCCAACTGAGACGTCTCCTGTTCCAACACCTTGTTTTCCCTCTCAAGCTGCTCTAGCCTTTTGCTTGAGATCTTCAGCTCTTCCAGGTTCCTCTGCAGGCTCTGGTTCTCTGCCTCCAGATCCTGCAGCTCCCCCTCCAGTTGCTGGATCTTGCGGCTGCTGTTTTCCAGCGCCTTCTGTAGCCGCTGGTTCTCAGTGTCCAGGCCCTGACAGCTCACCTCCAGCCGCTCAGTCTTCTTGGAGGTGGCTCGCTGCAGCTCGAGACTGCGTTTCAGCTGGCTCCGCTCATTCTCCAGCTCCTGGTTTTCCAGCTCCAGCTGAGCCAGCCTGGTGCCGACGGATCGAAGGGTTTCGTTGGCACGTCGCAGCTCCAGGTTCTCTTCATCTAGCTGGGAGTTCTCCTTCTCCAGAGCTTCCAGTTGCAGGGCCGTGTTCCTCAGGCTGTCCAGTTTCTTTTTCAGCTGCCGGCCCTCAGCCTCCAGCTGCATGTTCTCGCGCTCCAGGGCCTCCACCTTCTCGCAGGTGATTCCCAGAGCAGCCACACGCTTCTGCAGGCCCTCGTTCTCCCGTGCCAGTCGGAGCGTCTCCAGCTCCAGCTCTTCTGCCCTTTCACCCTTCTCCTTGTACAGCTCCAAGTCCTTGCGCAGCTGCTTGCGTTCGAACTCCATCTTGCTGAGCTTGCCGCTGGTCTCCTTGATGGACTCATGGAGGACCCGGTTCTCTGTCTCCACATCTCGAACCCGCGCCTCAGCGCTGATCTGGGACCGCTGCCGCAGGGAGGCGATGGTACTGCTCAGATGCTCATTCTCCTGCTCCAGTACTTTCATCTGTGGTATGGTGAATGAGAGTTTGCTAAATGCCACTGGAAATGACACCCTGCCAAGGCTGAAATCTAACACCATCATTTCTCAAAAATTCCCCTGCCATTACATTTTATCACAATGCTGTGACATGAGTCATTAATTCGGTGGGCAGAAAATATGCTCTCAGTGCAGAGCCATAAAAATACACACACCCAGCTGTATTATTCTTTATTAGTTATCTGGCTACTTAAAATGATTTAAAATGGATCCAGCATTAAATCAATGCACATCAGATTCATTTCCAAAAACCGCTGTAACTGCCCTACTGTTTACTGATACCACTTTCTGCTAGGTTTAGATGTGTCGGGGGATTGATTTCAGCACAGCGACATTGTCAAAGGTAGGCAATTATGCAGTTAATGCCCCACGATGGGATGCCCAGAAGGCCTGCCTCTGGCAATGCCAGAAGGGACCCAAAAATGTTCCTGTGGCATTTAATAAAGCAGCAAATGCATAAACACCATCTCCAGCCAGGTGCTCTGGTGGGCAGCTCTGATATCAGCGGCCAGACCCTAGGCCCCAGGCCCCACAGCTGGTCGGCTGCAAGTAGCGGCCTACCTGTCTCTCAGAGTTCTCCCGCAGGGTCTCCAGGGTCTTCTCCAGCTGGGCCTTCTCCTTCATCAGGTCCCCACTCAGGCTTTCTGCACTCTGTAGGCTCTGCCTTTCTGTGAGCAGCTCACTTTCTAACAGCTCCAGCTACATGGGGGTAACGTCACATTAAAATGCTGACTTAACCATTTAACGACCACATACCCATGCTACAGATGAACCTGGCTAATGACCTCATTCCTAACTTCTTGAAGGTCCACGAAATTCATCGATCATATATTCAAAGCCATAATTCATATACAAAGAGCTACCATAATGGGCTGTGCTTGTTTTTAATGCTTGTTTTATTACCATCTTTAGTGGAATACAATATACATAATCTCCATGTAACAGTCAGCTGATAAAGCTTTAATCTGCTTTAAAGCTTCCAGTTCCTCAGCATTCATTATAAACATAATGGACCACTCATATGCCATCCAAATGTGTCTGTGCTGGACAGGAAGTAACGCATTCAGGGCAAGCTCGGACCACGGTGGCGAATCTCACTACAGTTTATTCTGCAGTAGCTTCGGTCACGCATGGGTTATCCAGGCAGACAGCTGGAGCCAGGCTCCACAGACTCAGTCTGCCTACATCAATTAACACTCATTTCTCTCCAGCTGATTAACGACAACTGTGGAGGAGGAAGTTCTGCATCATTTGCAAATGAGTGGTTCAGTCATTAAGTGTCCTGCAATGGTAAGCGGAGGCTGCCTGAAAGGACCCAATTTAATGTTGCAGCTGTTCCCGTGGGGTGTGTGTGTGTGCTGCCAGATTATTAGAGTTAGTAGGTTGAGTCAGTCACCCAAGCCTTTCTAGGTGGCTTTGCATGCGACCAGTCAATTTTGCGACATCTGGCAAAAAGCTCAGTGAGCGAAACGCAAATTGATCTCAAAGCTGATGGAATGTATGGAGTTGCCTGTAAAATCCTCGATGTGAAACCTGAGGCTTTAGTCCATCTTTGTTTAGTGAGCAAGTCATTTTATGGCTTTTGATCGCAGAAAGCTTGGTATTGCCTGGAGGACTGAAAGAAGTTTAACATATGCAGGAATAATTTACATGAGTGTTCTCACCTTCTGGGTCAGTCTCTGGTTTTCCACATGGACACTGAGCGAGCCTGGCCCACCCTCAGCTGGGCCCATTGCCGCTCTCAGTTCCTCCACAGTCTTCAGCAGGGCCTGGTTCTCCTTCTCCAACTTCAGAAGCCGGCTGGATGTCAGCTCGTTCACCTCGTGACCCAGGGACTTTTGCGGCACTACGAGGTGAGAGTGACGGCATTCCACTGAGTGCTGCCAGCCCTGGGCCAGTCAGACACAGGCCAAACAAATATGAACACTATCAGCACCTCTATACAATCATAACATTTATGGAATCAGCCACCGAATGAGTGCAGTCTCAAAATGGAAACCTATTACGCCCTCTGATGAGTCTGTGTAAACACTCTGCTCCACAGTATCGCCACTTAAGAACAATTAGCTGCAGGTGGCCCAACATCATGCTAAAAAAAAAAAATTTAGGTCATTCATTATTTGAATCAAGCATAATTAAAACGTAGCAAGCTGCCCGCTTACCCTCGCAGTGTTCTGGCGTCTTGGCCAGCTGCTCCAGCTCCCAGCCCAGATGCAGGGACTCCTCCATGCTCTGCTTCTGGGCCATCTCCAGGTTCAGGTTCTCCTCCAAAAGTTCTTCAATGCGCTTCCTGTCCATGTCCCGGTCCTGAGGGTACATGCACACTCAGAAATGGATTTTTGCTCCACACATGCCCTGCAAGCCCAGTCCCACAAATGAGAATGCCACCACAGATCATCTGAGCACGAGATCTCCAGGCTACTTCTCCCAGAGAGACTCACCATTTCCATGTCGTGGATTTTGGCCTTGAGCTGTAGGTTCTCCTTCTCAAGCTCATGCAGCTTGTCAGAGCGTGCCCATGACCCTTCCAGCTGCTCCTCTAACATACTCTTGGTCTCCAGCAGCACCTGGTTGTCCTCCTTGAGCTCCTGCGAATGCGCAAGTCAGATATTCATACACAGGCCCTGGTTTCCCCCCACGCTGTGCCTAGAAAATTAGATACAACGAGCAGTTTCCATGACTGTGTTGATGTTTCCAGCTCTTTGCTGTACCTCCACCCTGGCCTTGTAGAACTCAATGTCGTGCAGCCTTTCCTTATAGCGGCCTACTTCGCTCTCCAACTTGTCCACTCGTACTGCCTTCTCTCTCAGGGCATCCAGCTCGTCACGGTAAGCCCTGGCTGAACGGGCCTCCGTCAACAGCTGCATGTTCTGGAAAGATGCACCCGAACACAAATTACAGGTCAGCTACACATTCTGATTAGCAGCCTTGAAGATGAGATATTAAATTAATTCTTCAGCAGGCTTTTCACAGGGCTGCATGAGATACGTGATGACAGCTCTTCAAGACTAACGAAAATAGCCATTAATTGGCACGCGGCAATCTGCTAGGTCTCTGCGGCACAGCTCTCTACCTCCTGCTGGATCTGCTTCAGCTCCACCTCCATACCCTCCAGCTCCTGCCTAGAATCCATCAACTGCTCAGTCTTCTCCTCTCTGTCGATAAGAGACAGACAGATGGATCTTTTCAGCAAGAACAGAGTAGAAAAGTGGAGATCTGCACGCATAAGACCACTCTGAGGGCATCACTTTGGCCAGGTCTTGACTAATGTCCTTATTTTGTGGCTTATTTGGTGTAATTTTGGGCGCAATGACACACGGCCCTCATAGATTTATTGAGCATGCAATACAGCAATTTTCAGTTAATCATGTGGCACGTATTAGATCGCCCTGTAAGTTTTTCTGTGATTCATCCAGTTGGTCCTGGATATTCTCATTAGCCCAAAATTCCCAATAAACACTGCACCTCTGCCATAGACCAAAGTGATCCCTTTGGAACAATGTTTCATAAACACACAAATCTGTTCTGGGTCTGGTTCTTGCATAGTGTATGCGTGTGCCAGATGCATCAACGACATGTCTGTGCCCCATGCTCAGGCACAATAAGCGATCCTACTGGTTGCGCACCGTGCCCGAGTACAACTGAACTGTGCCCGGGCCCACCTCTTCAAGTACAGTACAGAGCAATAACACTTATCAAATGAACTAGACTTGGGCACAGTATAGTACAGATCACCTAGTGTGAATACACCTTGAAATGCAAGCAAATCAGTTCTGTCCACTAACACACTCAATGTTTTTGGTGGAAAGAACCAACAATGTCACGATGAACTCCAGTGCAACTAGTTTCTTCAGATTTTACCTTAACTGGAAAACAACTTTTACCTGCATAAAAAGAACAGAGCTGTGTGCTCATTTTATATGCACATTGCAGGTTTTTTAATTTTTATGCAAAACGAACGATCTGCCGGCCATATATAATAATGAAATAGAAACATGTCGCAGAGTGAATAAATAAAATATTGTGGCGCTGAAGTGGCAAAGAGATCATAAGGCGGACAGCACAGTTCAGTATTTGGCAGACTTACTGCACATTCCTGTAAAGAAGAGTGGTAAAACAGTGAGCAAGAATAAGGAATAAACTCACACAGAGACAGGGGAGAAATACAGCCTTTAAGAGACCAAAAAAAATAACTAAAAAGACAGCGCAATTGGCTATACTTTTGTCCCTAGAGGCAATATTTTTTCGGTGTGGCAGCTTATAAAAACTTCTAAATAAATCAAAATAAATCTAAAAACAGAATTCTTAAGAACCTATACTTTACTTTTTCTGCCTATATAATGTTTCCATTCTGATCTTTTTTGAAATTGATGGAAACGCGGGCCAGTCCTAAAAATATACTGAGTGAGAACCAGCCCAGCGCCGGCTCCATGTTGGTCGAAATTAGGTATGAGTGTATTAGTACAGGTGTACAGGTAGCATTTGCACAATAGACAGAGAAATGGCAAAAGATGGAAATAAAAACCAATAGTGCCAGTGCCAAATTTTGTATGCCAAACCATAAGAAAATCTGTACCCCCTCAAATGCGTAGTCATCTTGCCACTTCCGTATTTGTACTTTTTATGGCCAACCACATCTAGAATATAAAGGTTTCCCATTTAACCATACAATGAAAAGAGGAAACCGATTAAATCAGAAAATCAAGTCTCCAGCTGTAAAGAGGGGTTGGGTTCCTCCTGCCAAAATCACATCAACTCTTAACAAGCAAAACACATCAGCATTTCCCGTTACTCTCACACTGCATGACAATGATCTCAGATCTGGCTTTTAATGTCAAGCTGGAGACGGCTCTCTGGCTCCTACGGGCTTCAGAGAAGATGATGCACATGTTGACATTCTAATGTATGCGAAGCAGTTCTTGGTGCTTGTTCAACAGGAAAGCGCTTGTTTGTATGAGTCACAGCCCTTGGGGCAGCAAACAGAGAACATGACAGCATCAGCTCCCTGCTTTCAGAGGCAACACGAGCTCATAAAATTACAGGAGCCCCCCCCCCCCCCATTTTTGAGATGTAGGTCAAAATGACTGCTGACAAAACTACAAGGCCTTTAGTAACCCTCCACCCTCTCGCCCTGTCCCTGCCAGATTCACTGGGCTGTTGTACAGAAGATGGCAAAGAGCAGAAAGGAAAAAAATAAATGATCGATTCAAGTGCATTGCTATTAAATAAAGAAAACCACAGTAGCTGAAACCTCTGATAAAAATGTAAAGCAACATGGAGAGATTCTGCAGGCCTGACATGAAAGAAACCCAGAGGCGGCAGCCGTCAGAGCAGCCCTCTACGCAGGCGACGCAAAGTGCGTGGAAACACACGCCTGCATGTTTCCCCGATTCTGCTCCACATACTGCATTGTGTCACTCCACAATAGAACCTAGCCACACTCAAAGCACTCATTCAGTGCCTCTCAATTTCCTGGGAGGCGACGGCAGAGGATGGTGCACAGACAAAGCGGCGAGAGACAAAGAATTGACATGTATTGCCATAAGTGACAGCGTGGTCCTGCACTGCACTACCGAACATAAAGGGGGAGAACGTGTGGCCTGGGTCACCAACCTCTGTTCTGAGGAACCTCGTCATCACAATGATTATCGAATGACAGCAAACCCAACAATGCATGAAACAATGTAGAGTACAGTATCGGAAGAACACAAAAAGCTCAGTCCCAAAGCTCAAGAAAAGTTCAGACCCGAGCAACAGAACTGGAAGCTTCCACGGAATTCACTTCATTTACAACCACTTTGGCAGTCTCTAAGCTCTGCCTCACCATTCCCGACATCTTTAATGAGAGTTTCCCTAAAAATAAAACTATTCCTGGAGGGAAACGGGGGTGGGGGTATGTGGGTTGGTACGCTGATGCTCGAGAAATACAGAGACTGCACCCCCCTACCCACCCTCACCGTCTGAGATTTAGAGGGCAATAATGAGTCTTTGTGCCAGCTGGCGTGAACACACTCCGGGTTCACACACATTTTGGGGATCCTGTAAGAATGATGACAGCTGATCCACCTGAATTTCTGCTGCTCCAACTGCAGCTGTTCTCAAAAACCCCCGAGACCAATCGTTTCAGCCCGCCACTGTCTGAGATGTGCAACACCACCACAGCGGGCCTGACTGACGGGGCCAGTAGCTACACTGGAGGGCGGAGCTGCATTAAACTGCAACCAGGGAGCCGACGGCAGACGCTCATGACAGACGCACCTCCGCGCAGGCTCAGCGAGGAACGCACCAGCTGTGCGCCCTCCATCTGTAATCTCCACAAAACACCGGAGCGCTTAATCCATCATCCGGCAAGCGTTTTGCTTGAGCTGGCGGGTGGGGACAATTCTGTAATGGTCATGGCATCATCTCAACCACAGCAGACGGCAGCGCGAGGGCACTTCCCTTCTCGGTTGGGGGTACGAATGCAGACAAAAAGGTTAAAATGGGCTCCCGGTAAAAACATGAAAACTATGTAGGTCAACCCAGCACAAAGCCATCTATCACATCAAGCCATCTCAAACCTGGGCCAAAACCCCAGGCGCCTTATCAGGAGCTCACTCCCATGTGTCTGAAGAAGATACGCTGACGGCTCGGCCTCTCCTCAGCTCAAACACAAATCAACCCGCAGGCTTCACAGTCGTTACTCGTTAAAATAAATAGATGCATTAATTCTTCTAATGAGAAACACTGCTCACAAACCTTTAATAATCACTCAAGCAACTCATTTCAATCATTTATTTCACAAGAAAATTAATTGGTTTAATTATTCTCTTATGCTTACATTTTTTTGTGACGGAGACCAAAACTAAGAACATCAGATTAAATCTTAAATCAGGTCTGGCCACAGCTACACTGTCTTTCATAAAGATACAACCTTAACAGCATATAGCCATGGAGAGCATGGAAATAATTCATTTAAAATATTCATTAATTGTTCAATTATTTCAATTAAAAAGACTTGAGTATGTTACACCCATCCTAAGGTATAATAGCCAGCATTCTTAATACTAATATTAATATTTGTAAAACTTTCAACCTGCCAGGCTACTAAAGACGAATGACTCCCAAACACTTGACAGTGATTTACTAGAAGCAGCTGGTGTAACAGGGCACAGCCAGGAGCCATCAAGGGACTTACAGTTCCTGCCGGAGTCGCCGTATCTTGGCTTTGGCGTCGGCCAGCTCCACTGAGAGGTGCTGGCGGCTCTCGGTGCGACGCATGCTGGGGGAGCCATTGGGGGACTGGGCCCCGACCTCGGGAGGAGATGCCCGGCCACAGTCTCTCTCCTGGGTCAGCTCCACAATCATCTGAGGGGATGGATGTGCATTTCAGACTGGCACAAGCAATATTAGAGAGCAACTAACAGTTGACCCTGAGGGTTTTATATAAATTACAATGCCGTTGTATGGACTATCAGCTAAAATTCACTAATGACCATGCAGCCATTAGCTAAAGAGACTCAACTTCAGACCCAGTGCAGAGAACAGATTCAATTCCTGCTGAGTTTAAGGACATCTCATCACCATGGACATGCTCAGATAAGTCAAAATGCTACTATCAGAAGCACATATCTTCTCGCCTTGTTCGGGGATGTTTGGATTATGGATGTACAATGTTTAGGCTCTTCCAGGGGGGACCCAGCACCCACAATGGGTGGAACCACTAACACACTCCAGGGCACATTTAATCAGAACCCAACAGAGTGACTAAATCTGCTTCCTCTCCATGGATAATTCATCGCACAGCCGAAGAGAGAGCATATTAATTAAGGAAACCCTGCCCAGGGGTGGATAACTTCATTTTACCAAACATGGAGGCAGGTGACCCCCCCCATGCTCACCTCTCAATGCCTTTACTAAAAGGCACTTTATGCAGCCCTTTATATTTCCTGCCTGCTCCACCCCCCACACGGCTGACAGCCATTCTACATGCTGCCCCATAACCTTCCGTAAAACATAGGCACCTCTGATTTTTCAGAACTGATGAAAAACATTCCCTCAGCTTTTTCTGAGGTTCTGTACCTCCAGCTGCTCGTCACGTTCGTCCACCAGGCGTTTCAGTTGGAACACCATGTTCCTGGAGAGGGACTCCAGGTCCTCATGGGATACGACCCCCTCTACCCACTGCAGGTCAAACACGTTTTCCTGGTTATGGGTCACCTATGTAGCAAAGCATGGGGTTAACAATGTACTGCACAGGACTTCTGTAAGATTCACAAACAAATGTAAATATAATATCAAACCACATAATTAAAGCATGGACAACAAAAAACTCCTTATGTAACTGACATGACACAGAATTAAGTTTTGTTAAATACCTCTTGAATGTGAGATGCTATAGCGGCTTTTGTGTTAAAATCTAGGGTCTGGATCTTCTCGATGTATTCCTCTTTCGTCTCACACTGCAGCAGACAGAGAGCAGAGAAGAGTCAGTCTGGAATCTGACGTCTATCAGGACACCAGAGCAGCCTTAAATCACTGGGTGGTAGTCACATTGTATGAGCAGCCCTTGGATGCTCTCATACCACACGATTTTCGGCTATTTGTTTTGGATAAATCGACTGGAGATTTATAACTTGAATCATGCACTCATAAAGGGAACTAGTGAAAAAGGCATTGCAGGAAGGTCACATGTGAAGAGGAGGCGGCGCTTCGAGAGACGTCACCTGAACGGCACAGCCCAGCAGCAGCAGAAGCAGCTTCTTCATTTCATCCAGCCCTTGTTCTGCAAGATAAACATATGCGTTAATGCAGAGCTGCCAACTGTACATTGCCAGCCAGAGCAAGGCATCAGGCGCCGACGCTCCTGCAGGCTCCAGGCTCAAAGTGCTGTTCTTGTTCCCATCAGTGAGGTTCTTCAGCAGATGTGTAAATAACTTAGCTGATGCTTGCAAACTAAAGAAACTCAAAAACATTGGTGAACCGAGCTCACAAAAGCATTTGTACAGCGACTGATCTCATGGTTTGCCCACAAGTTATTTAAGAACCATGACATAAATACAAGGGACGCAAATAACTATTGAGGAAAAGGCCTGGTATTGTAAACATGCCTGACTTGTGGCATATTCCTTCCCACAGAAGGGCAGCTTGGCATGACTGCAGGCATACACAACACAGGCTGAAAAATCGGCCTACTGGTCAGGATATGTATGCAAACCAACATCAAAAAAGCTCAGCACTCCACTGTCCTGTTGACCCCCTGGCAGATAAAAGTCCAAATACTGCGTCTGAGAACTAGGACAAGCTGGAAGCAAGGAAAATATGTGAGTAGCATTAATGATCGACGCAAAACCTGCAGTTAGAGGGGGAAATGTAGGATGCAGTGCAACTGTGAGATGATGACGATAGAATGATGACACCTTTAAGCATCTGCTGAACAGTTAAACTGTGGGTGCAGATCAATTAATCTAGAGGATTGGTTTGTGGATTAGCAGGCCGGCTGTCTGGTGCCCGGCTTGGGCCTTAATAAGCAAACCAGTCAGACAGGGAGGAGGGCCTACTGGATCGGAGGACCTGAGACTGCAAATGGGGGCTTAGGGGGTTTAAATAAAGAAAAAGGAGCTTACTTGCAGAAAGGACTGCGACAGCAGCAGGCACACTAGGCCCCACACAGAAAAGACAACCCCAATGTGACTGGCAGATGTGTGCCCACAACTCAGGTCAAAGGGATAGGTAGAGAGAGCAGCTGCTTTTGGCTTGGAAAGGGGCAATGGAACGAGCCGCTGGCCTTAACACATACATGCTGCAGTAAGAGACAAGAGCTAATGGCCAGGAACTACTCCATGAAAGTGCCAAGACAAAAATCAATGCGAGAGTTTGTGTGTGCAATGGACTAGGAAGTAAGCAATGTTAGCACACTTAATGTTTCCCTGCCTTTGCTAATCATCCAATGGCATTCTCAAGTTCATTGCAAATTCATGAACATGATTTATAAACAGGACATCCACTTGGGGGGGGGGGGGGGGGGGAAAAAAAAAAAATATTTTCAGCTAAACCAAAATGACGTACAAGGGTGTATTTCAGCCATGATTATAAGGTGTTTTCATTGGGAAAAGCAAACAGTGACCAAAATTAGAAATCCAGATTAGTCATCATCAGGGCCTAAACTGGTGCAGGCCTTATGTCTAACAGGCTAGGCTTCAGGTCTCTCAGCACCTGGTCAAAACATATGCCCTCCTCTTGCTCTGACCTAATGGAGTTCACATGACCTTTCACATGCAGTTAGACAACCAACTGTTGCAGCTCAGCTGTGCCCTCTCAGAGAAAAGGAAGCAGTCATCAGGTAAAACTTTCAGCTCTGTATGACTTGAATGTGGAAACAACAATGGTTATGCATTAACTCAGAACCACAAAAGTGTTAAAACAAAAAAACATGGTCAAATTATATAACTGAATGCCTAGCAGCATTCAATTCTACTTCTAGTATACAAGTTTGGGATACAATGCAAAAGCAGATGATCCCTCTATGTTCAGCAAAAACTTCAGAGTGTTTCTGAAAAACCATATATCAGGGCAAACCCCTTGCCTGAACTCAGTGAAAGCACATCATATGCCACAGCAGAAAACTCCAAACTGGCACAGATCAGCAACTTCATTTACATTACATTATACTATACTATAAATGAAGATGCCTTAAGACAAAAACAAGGTTACTGAGGGATAACAGTTAATATGCTATGTGAGCTCATTAGTGCTTAAAGCAATGGACTTTAAGTCATAAACTAGTTCAAGAGTGACCTCCTTTCTGCTAAATGAAGTGAAACAAGAACAGACAGCCTAGCAAGATTATGCTAGGATGACAGATTTACATGGCGAGGGCGGAGCAGCCGGCATACTAGGGTACCGATTAACCACAAACAACAGTTAATACACCCATTATGCCAAATGGATATGCTCATACTGTATTGTTTACATAATTTCTCTTCATATTTAGACGGTCATAGCCTCCAATTACTACCTTCAATAAAAATGCTTTGTACCCAAACAGCCAACTCTGACCATGATTTCCGAGCATAGTGAAATTTTTTAATACTGCTATTCAGGTTCAGAAGCGAATGGAGTAACACAGGATGCATGCTTTCAGGGCTGGAAGGGGAAAAGTATCCAAAAAGTAGCCATTGAAGTTTTCTACAGCTGATAAGAGGCTTATGTCCTTGTGCATGTGCACAATGAAAGCCTCATGTGCAAGGCCAATAATTTGATCTATGAAGGAACATTTCCAGAAGGGGTGAAGATAAACAGGCGCTATATGAATAATTTAAAGGGACTGACTGGAAGTGAACAAAGAACATATGACAGAGGCAGGGAAGGGGAAGACAGAGGCAAGAGAGAAGGGAGGCAGTGGATTAAAATAGCTGATGGAAATTGGAGGCTTCCTGTAGATGGAGCCCAGCGAGTTGCCGAATCACAGTAGACTCATTACAATGCTCCCCCATCCTGCCAGGAAACACACGGGCCACATTGAAGAGGGTGAGCTGCCAGAGCCATGCCCCACTTCCTGCTCATCCATTGTTCACAGGAAGAGGAAGCGGACTCTTCTCGGGAGTCACCGGCACACTCAGCATTAGTCAGCCAAGTCAGGCAGGACCCTCAGATATGACACTACCCATTTGGTACTGCTTTGATTAATAACACTGCAGCGAGCAGGAGAGGGTGGACATAATTTAACTAAACCACATTAAACAAGAGTTTGCGGGTTCATCTCCCTACCAAAAATAAAGAGTGTTGACATCCAGTAAATGAAAAACAAACCAAATAACTTGGAACCCCCTGTACTCAAAAGCACCTAATTCAACACCTTGAAATACTACAAAAGTTAATAATTACGTTACACATTTATATTGATAACATGGGCATTGTTGCCACAAACTGATGTTCCTTACCCATTATGTGAAAGAAAATGCTGACAGCAAACTGACGCCCACCTGTTTTAGGGGAGCAACAGTGTGTAAACAGTGCGTATTGTTCAACTTAAACCCATCAAGACAGCTGTTGCTGTCTGAGCATCTGTGACACACACATACAGGGCCACAGGCTGCGCTTCCACATTGAGGATAAAGCATAAAAGGTTAGCTGTTGTATTTAACATTTTGTATGAAACTCCATCCATCCACCCATTTTCCAACCCGCTTTTCCTATCAGGGTCGCGGGGGGTCCGGAGCCTATCCCGGAAGCTACGGGCACGAGTCGGGGAACAACCCAGGATGGGGGGCCAGCCCATCGCAGGGCACACTCACACACACCATTCACTCACACATGCACATCTACGGGCAATTTAGGAACTCCAATTAACCTCAGCACGTTTTTGGACTGTGGGGGGAAACCGGAGTACCCGGAGGAAACCCCACAACAGCACGGGGAGAACATACAAACTCCACACATATGGAACTGGGCAGGATTCAAACCCCAGTCCCAGAGGTGTGAGGCGACAGTGCTAACCACCTCACCATGTATGAAACTCCCTCATAAAAACCATTCACAGATGTTTCCAAGACAACCAAGAAACACTAGCTCGTTTTGTGCACAAGAAGTTGAAATTTTACTTATAGTGGCCCAGAGAAAGGTAAAAGTACGAAAAATTAATAAAGGTGCTGCGATCAATCGGCAACAGATTAAAATAAAAAACAAAAAAGTTGATTTCCAGTCCAAATCTTTAATGTGACCATTCTCAAATGCTAAAGCATTCAGCACCACGAACTGCATTAGATATTTGAGTCTTTACGGAGAGGAGTGCAAGAAATATGAGCACCAGAGTTTTTTTATCTTCATGCTCCATGTACAAGTGCAGAGAGGGAGCCGATGTTCAGTATAGCCAAGCAAATTTTGGATGAGAAGAGGAACACAGACTCTCTCAAAAAAAAGATATTTCTTAAAAAACTACTTTCATTTCTTGGAAAAGCATAGGGCTGTCACTCAGAGGTAAATTCTGCCTTGTTTTTTGTGGTAGTTGCTCCTGTCTTTGTAAAGCCCTTGGGAGTGTTAATATCCCCCATGTGAAAATTCTTACCATTTCAAGATGCTCTGGGGTCAGACTGACCCCAAACACTGCCTAAATGTTGAAAATACATTCAGCAGATTTTAAATTCATTCTTAAAGAAAGCCTCAATCTTTTTTCTAATTTTATTTCATCGATCGGTAATTGGCCAATGATGATTCCAGTGATCCAAAAACCCTGATCAGAGCATCCCTAACAATTAAGATAGACTTCAAATCTTTGCCCAAGTCTTCAGATAGGAAATGTGTCTATTGGAGTGCTGGAAAAATTCCATTTTTACTGATCGCAAAAAACAACTGATGTGGCGTAATGAACGCTTGAGCTTCTAAATCAAAGCAGCCTTTCATAAACTCTTGCAGCAAAGAACCTTTGTGTTGCCTGTGAAGCACTAATTACAATATAACTCAGCGGCCAATTCCTTTTAGATAATATGCCATTACCTTGCATACCCTATGTTCAAAGGTCAAACAAAGTAAGGAATAGTAGTATTGTGATATGGAGGGAATTTTACATGTGTTGAACTACTAACATTGTAATAATGATGAAATCAATTTGTCCAAGTGATACTGAAACAACACAAAACCAACAGTATCAGTCAACATCCTATTGCTCTGACTACAAATCAAATATTCATCCTATGAATGTGGAGACAACTACTGAAGTTGTCCTACACTGTCAACAAAAGTTACGGGATTAGTGAGACCAGAGGGCATTTAGAGGGTATGTGATGAAAAAGACATGACTGTTTGTTGGGATTAAAGCAGACTTGGATAACTTACCAGTAAGAGGGTTTCTCCCCAGCACCAGGACATTGGGAAGGGGCATCATAATCAACTGCTGCAATGTCTCCTATAAGAGAGGGAACATACACAGATGAGGTCAGAAGATGTTCATAGATGGCTGATTCCAGAAATTACTGGGGAGGAGTAGGGAGGAAAACCCCTAAAATTATAAGTCTCCTTGTCAGGTGATCACAGCAGCTGCTGGCACAATGCATTCTAAGAATTTTGTTCTTCATAGGGGATTTGACTGCTGCTTGAATGGAACATCATTCTTCTTTCAAACAAAACAATAGCTTTCAAGTGCACGCTCCAAGATGAGCTAAAGAGATCCCCTAAACACGCAATCTTCTACTCCATGTGAATCATTAATTCTACCCCATTTCCCAACAGATCAGTTCCTGGCAATTTTTCATGCAGTCCCTAGAAACAAACAGCCCACAATTCAGCCGAATGAGTACATTTTGGGTTCACAGAGGCCATCTGCAGTGGCTACAAACTCCAAGAGTCTGCCCCGAAGGTTTAAAAAAAGAACAGACACCATGAAGGACACAGCACCATTACAAGAGGTCTTTAGCTTCAGGACAGACACATGGCTGTCAGATGACCATGAATATTCATGGTGTCATGCTTAAGTTTGTAAAACCATAAAACATTACTACAAAATTTGTCAATAAAAAGATAAGAAGCAGGGAAAGAGAATCCAAAATGTTTATACAGCACTAACAGTTACACAAAACTGCAGGCTTCTTGCTAGAAAAAGTATGAAAGTTGTAATGATAACAGTTTTCAAAGAAAAGTCAAGATAACTCAAGGTATCACATTTCAGACAGCGAACCACATACTCTGTTTAATGAGGAATACTTATACCTAACCGCAGCCTCCATGAAGCAAATAACTGGATTGTCCAGTGTTACGAGCTCCAGTCTAGGGTTGGAGCCCGACAGAAAAGAAAAAAGGGAAAGGGGATGATGAGACAAGATGGGGATCAGGAACAGGGAATGCGAGGAAACAAAGGGGTTATTTTTTTTTTTAGTTTTTAGATTGTATTCACGCGACAGACACTTAAATACCCAGTGCAACAAACTTCAGGAGTGACCCTGGCCAAAACAACAAACAAAAACCCACCTACCAAACCTTTTCCCAAAATTAATCTAAACCAATGTGCGAAAACCAAGTGTAAACAAAAAAAAACAATCACTGTCCCTACCTCCCTAACCAAACAATCCACCACACAGAACAAAAAACAAAAAAACAAAATGGCAGTCACACTTACACACCGCACACATGCTAACATACAGTCCGTATCACAGTATCCGAGGATGCGCAAAAAAGAATAAACCAGTAAACAATCCGAAGTCATACATGTCAAATCAAGAAAAAAAGCACAATCACCAAAAACCAACAATGAGCAAAGCTGAGGGAGTACGTCCATGACATCCTTTTCAGCCCTGGACCCGGAAGTCGAAAGCGAGGTGTGGGGGCGTGGCCGGAGTCCAGGAGGTGAAACCAGGGGCGACCCACAAACAGTCCCAGGAACCTTACGGCACGTAAAACCAGAATAATAAAATAGAATAATAAAAATGAGAATAAATAAATGAATAAAAGCTTGGGGTACTCAGTTTTGCCAGTCCCATGAGCAACGAGTCTTTCCTTCCAACAACATTTCAGTTAGAGTCTCCCTGTCATCCCTGCCAAGGCGGCTGCAGTTATTGGTGCAAGACGATGACTCAGACGTGGCCAGTAGCCAGAAACAGGAGGCCCGCTGGAGGGTCAACCCATGCCAACCCATTTGCATGCTGCAATTTCATCTCTCTGCAAGTTCTGATGCAAAGCAAAGGATGTAACAACAGTACCCAAATTAAATTAACATTGCCACAGGCCGAACTGAAGTCAATGCAAACTCTGACTAGCTCTCCACTGCACGGGTGAACATCTTTGAGGGCCATGGGTTGGGTCCTCTCCAGGTCCAGCTGGAAGGGTTTGACGACTGCCAGCTTGCTTCCCCCAACAGCACACAAACATATGCACACCCCTCTTTCAATAGCAAGCCTGATGAATCTCATATCAAGGTTACTGACAACAAGCAGGCAGGTTCCTGGGACCCTAACATAGAACAGTTTTGGGGCTGCCATGACATACACGCGACTTGTTTTCCATTGAACTGATGCAGTTAACTCACAGGAATGAATGAACACCATTCACTGCAGTGCCACTTTTGGGGGGGGGGGGTGGGGAGGGGGAGTCCTAAGTTCACTATACACAAGGCGAGCCCTTTAAACAGAAAGTCATTCAGTCCAGGCCATTAAACCTCAGAGAGGCTCCCTGACCGAGACCCAGATTTGAAGCGTAACGAAGGGGCAGCAGGTTCAGTGTCAGGCCGCTGCCACACCCATGTCTGGGCCCGCCTGGAGAAAAGCCAGCGCCATTCACTGCCATCTTTTTTGCTACATTTATTCAACACGAGACCAGTAAAACTCAAGAGTAGGCAAAGCTAAATCAGTCGCTTTTAACCACCAAGACAGACGTGGGCAGGAGACTGAGGTTCAGAACACACACAAGAGGTTTAGGATTACATCAGCGTATAATAGCAACTTCAATAGTTACCTAATAAGGGCTATCAAGTCCCCGAAGTTGATGGACTGTTTTAAATGCCATCATAAACACAAATCAAAGACATAGACCTATACCTTGACTGTTAAGAGGAAAAAGTCTGAAGGGAACACAAAAAGCAAACCAGAGAAGCATGGCAGACTACAAACACATGAAAGAACCGATGACGATGCTCCTATTGGCAGTCACATAAATAAGAGCATTTTAAGTAAATCGAGGTTAAACCCGCTCCTGAGAATCAAATGGCTTTTCTGTTGAGCACCATTGTGCTTGTGGTCCCTCGTTACTTCCTGACCAACAGGAGCCTGACTTTCCTCTTCTGCAATGAAGACATTCTTCTTCTCAAAGGCCTACTGCTGAATGCGCTTTGGACACTTCCGCCCAAGGTATCCAAGGCAAAACAGGCCTGCGTTGTTTGAGCTGCTGGGCTACCAGCCACTGATTTAGCTGGCATGGAGCACAAGGGTGTCCCCAGCTGGAGGTGTTAGCTCTAAAGGGAGAGTGACAAACACCCACAGACAAGCCTGGGGATCACTGGGAATAGCCCGTCTGGAGACTTATGGGTTTTTACGGTTAGAAACTAAGAACAAGCAGCTGTTTTACTGAGGCTCACAAAGGCTCAGAATAAACCTCAGAGCACAGAGAATAAATTCTGTAAAAATTAAATAAAGCCCAAATGTGGCATTTATCACAATGATTCTCGCATCCCGAGCCTTGTACTTAGCAGGAAGCTGATGGAAGGAAGGAAGGTGATTAATCGTCATTGTTGACGCACCACAGCACACAACAACGAAATGTGTCCTCTGCATTTAACCCATGTGACACTGTGACACAGCAGGGGTCAGCTACGTGAGCGCCCGGGGAGCAGTGCTTGGGGACTGTACCTTGCTCAGGGTACCTCAGCGGTATTTGCGGGTCGGGGACTCGAACTGGCAATCTTTCAACTACACAATTGCGTCCCTAACCACTACACCACCTGCCTGATGTGTGACAATGGCACTACTAAGAGGCAAGCAACCCACGGCAGGCAAAATGAGTGCTGTTGGCACCTCCCAGTAACAGAGACAGTGGCAGCTCTTCACAATTACCCACTGGGCATAATTAAACATACCCAAATACGAGCCTGGTCCCCAGTCGGCCGGTAAACATCAGTGTCATGAGACGCATAATTACGTGCAACTGAGGCATCCCTACAACATTTTCATTATGTGTTTTGTGTTATTTTTCTGCCATTAATTTTGATAGGAGGCCAGCTCTGGAAAGAATGCACTCCATATGGAGAGCAAGAACGCCACCTGACTCAGCAGAGCAGTTAAAAAGAGATGCCACAAACAGAAATGCCCCCCTCCCCCTACAGGGGCAGTTTTCCCCCACCTGTCCCCTTCAGCAGGCTCATGCATCTTCAGAATGACATGGGGCTATCCCACACTGTGGAGGAAGGCTTACATAAGCCCCGCCCCTCTGCACTCCAAATCACCCCCCCAATCCCCAGTTCCCTTTTATTAGACTGGATTTATTTCAAGCAGCTGGGTCTAAAGCGCTCGTCGAGAATAGAAATACTGATTTGGTACACCGCTGGGTAGCTTTTTGGTGATGAAAAGGACAACAGACCCCCTTCATTTCACATAACCGAGGTAGAAATAATAGAACAAGAACCGTCAAATGTCTGTCAGGAGATAAGGGGGGGTGGGGGGGTATGTTTGGGGGGGCATTATTGCATAAATCCTCAGTGCCTTAGGACCACTGTTAAATGGGCATTTATTTGGATTATGGGACCAATTATGGCACTTCCTGCACGCCGCTCTCGTGTCAGTCGCATTCTCCACCCCCCATGAGCGACTTCGCTCACCCGCCAGCACAGCAGGAAGAGAGCAGCCGCTGATTAGCTTCTGATAATAGCAGGGTGGGAGATTATCGGATGGGCCTCATGCATTATGCATGACCAAGCTGTGTGGGGGGGGGGGGGCGGCTAGAGGGAGGGGCTGTCATGTTCACCGGCGCGAACAGACAGAGCCTGCCAGGAAGGATGTCCTTCTGTTAAACTGTAAATCCCAGTTTTCAGCCATGCAGTGAAGAGAACACTCCACAGTCTCCACAGTTGACATCACTTTGCTTCACTGCCTTTTAAGGCCCCCAGCATACTTGAAATCTATACTTTTACCATGGCACCCTTGAAAAGAGCATTACATGAAATAATGACAAAACGCCCCGCTAAAATGTGTTGATTAGTTAGGGCTGCTTGATTATGGAAAAAAAAATAAAATCAAAAATCGCAATTATTTTTGGTCGATATTGAAATCACGATTATTTAACATGATTACTCATTGACTCTGAAATCATAGTATTTACTGCACATAAAGAAGCAAACATGAAATTTTCACTGATACATTTCCTTAAAATTCTTTCCCTTAAAATAAGTATAACTTTCAAATATTATATAAAATAGTAAAGACAGCAATGTAGTGCAGTTCCACAATCTCTTGAAACAAATAAAGTACTAAATTAAAAATGAAATGCAAAAATATAAATAAAATGTGAAAAATATAAAAAATTACAAAATAAGTGGCACTACAGAGTGCGTCTTTTATTGACGACTGTGTTGTGAAGGATGTCGATGCAGGTTTGCTGCTTCGCCTTTTCCATTTCTGTATTAGTTGTTCATAAATCACTCTGTTTTAGCTGGTTAAAGAGATTTGCCGTGTTGCTGAATGGCACAGACACCACCGAGTTGCAAAGCTTGCACATAATGTTTTTGATCTACGTCTGTGTCTTCAAATCCAAAGTGCTCCAGCTCCAGTGAACTTACTTTACTTTTCTTGATGACTGCTGCTGGCCCTCTCCTCCTTCTGCCATCTTTACTCGCGCTGACTTTTTAAAACTCCACCACCAGAACACAAGTGTGAGTTCAGCCTTTGGAAGGGGAGGAAGTGCGCGTGCCTATGTCATTCGGAACGCAAGACAAAATAAGAGTATATTCGCAGAGCGTAATACAGCAAAATGATTTTAATAACCATTTTTGTCGATTACATTGTTTTTGTGATCGTTTGTAGCTAAGATCAAAATCAAACTAAAAATCCGATTAATTGCACAGCCCTATAATTAGTAATAAAAATCAACAAATTGAATGTGGCTTAGGAGTATGCATGTACCATTATTTATTCATAAAATACAAATTCATGTTAAAACAATAAAATAAAGTAAAACAGAATTAAACTATATAGAAGTACACAGTTTTTAGTGACGACTGTAAACCTAAAAATATGTTTAGCACACAGTCCAAATGCATCGCCTTTTTTCTCATGACTGGAACATAATCCTAACCCTCAGCCTGCGCAGGTCCCTTAGTTTCCAGAATGAGCCTAAGAACCAGAAGCTTTGGGAGGGCCAGAATTATGGCATTCAAAAATCAGGGACAAAGCACATAGTGTGCCCAGACCTGGACCAGGTATGCCAAGGATGCAAAATCACAGCCAAGCACTGACAGATCTTAGTGGCAGACTACAGAGTAGCTTCATCCTGGGTGTGACATCTTTCTTCATTAAATCAGAAGCACAAGAGCCCACATTTACAAGGGAACCATCTACAATCGACATAAGACTGTGGCCTGATCCTGTTGCAGTTGCCACAGTGATTTCTAACCTTGAATGATGACAAATCAGCACAGACTAACAACACCTGAAGCAGGAAGTGTGACGGTAAGAAAGGGGGCACCTGCAGAGGTACCTCCTGCTATGAAGGGGATGAGTGGATCGCCTACTCTCAAGACCCAGGACAGACAGGAATACCGCTGTCCTGCTCACCAAAGCACTCCATCCCAACTGTTCAAACCCTTCCCTGCAATCCGCCTGTTTCAATGCCCCTGTCCCACCCAGGTCCTTTCAGGAACACGAGGCAATTGTGTGGACCCTGCTGGGGGAGGCGAGGTGACTAGCTTGCCTTAAGAGCACTGAAAGGCTAAATCGTGCTTTACTCCGTTCTGAAGATACAGGGAACGTTTCTATGGCAACTCTGCAAGACCTATTCATCTGTTCCTGACTTGCTAATGCCAATGGTACATTGCATCTTCAGCAATCATCACTGTCAGGGCTGAAGATGTCTTTAATAAAATATCAGAGGTGGTGGAAAGGTTATGTAACTTTACAGGACCAAAAACCATCAATAGTGGAGGGAGGAGTGTATATTATCCTTAAATTCTCAAAGATACAGTAGGTGGTTAATGTTCCTAAACAGTTTTAAGGAAAAACAAAAAAGGAAAAAGCGAAATTGCCATCTACCTTAAGGGAAGGCACTCAGCTGGGACCAGCCCCTTAGCTCTACATCTGGCAGGGAAGGGTACAACACGAAGGCCACCCAAGAACCAACCCCCTGCCCCCCAGTGCTGCAGAGCACCTCCCCCATAATTTCCACTGAATGTTTTAGTTATACACACGCGCGCACACACACACACACACACACACACACACACGCACGCACGTGTAATACACTGTGTCCATGTCAGGTATACTTCTGTTTTTTCCCCCCACTTCGACTGTGTAGCAATGCTACACCTTCCTCCATTTCCATTTTCCCTACTACACAAGCAGGACAACAGCAAAATCTCATCTCATCAGATGAGTGACAGACTGAGACGCATGGCTGTCAAAGCAATCTAACATGAAAATGAAACACTTAGACCACTAAGGTGCACAGAGTACTGTGCAGTTCCTTAAAAATGCGCAGAATCAGGCAGTATTATAATTACGATGTGTGAGGCACATGGCAGTTCCTCTTCATTTTACTCTTTAACCACTTCCTGACAGAGAAGGGATTACTAATTTGCTGCATGTTTGTTAAGGGAAATGGGAACACGCAATTCAGCAGATAGGATCTGGTGTGGGCTACAGTACCTCCTGGAGTCATTATGTTCCATCAGGAGGAGTTTTCCCATAGAGACCTGAGGTAGTGATTAATGACTGAAGTTCCAATTGACTGGCATAGGCTTGTGTGGGGGAGGGAATGGGAAAGGATTGCCACACCAATATGGCACTACTCAGCCACAAGCTGATGTTAAAATGCCCTATTAGGAGTACTGCAGTGGAGGACACTGGGAATGTACACTATATTGCCAAAAGTATTGAGACGCCTACCTTTACACACACATGAACTTTAATGACATCCCATTCTTAATGCATAGGCTTTAATATGGAGTTGGCCCACCCTTTACAGCTAAACAGCTTCAACTCTTCTGGGAAGACTTTCCACAAGGTTTAGGAGCATCTTTATGGGAGTCTTTGACTATTCTTCCAAGAGACAATTTGTGAGGTCAGGCACTGATGTTGGACGAGACGGCCTGGCTCTCAATCTCCGCTCCAATTCATCCCAAAGGTGTTCCAACCTTTTTTGAGCCACGGCACATTTTACACATTTAAAGGATCCCACGGCACACCACCAACCAAAAATGTTACAGAATGACACTCTGTAGCCTAGTTTTTTTAGACCAATTAAGTGAAATTGGATAATTTCCCATGGTACACCTTACAATCTCTCACACTAGTGTGCCACGGCACAGTGGTTGAAAATCACTGTTCTGTTGGGTTGAGGTCAGGGCTCTGTGCAGGCCAGTCAAGTTCCTCCACACCAAACTCACTCATCCATGTCTTTATAGACCTTGCTGTGTACACTGGTGCACACAGTCATGTTGGAACTGGGAGGGACCATCGCCAAACTGTTCCCACAAAGTTGGGAGCATGAAAAAGTGCAAAATGGCTTCATACTCTGAAGCATTAAGAGTTCCTTTCACTGGAACTAAGGGGCAAAACCCAACCTCTGAAAAACAACCCCACATCATAATCCCCTCTCCACTAAACTTTCCACTGCACAATGCAGTCAGGCAAGTACCGTATTCCTGGCAACCGCCAAATCCAGACTCATCCATCAGATTGCCAGATAGAGAAATAAGATTCATCACCCCAGAGGACACGTCTCCACTGCTCTAGAGAGCAGAGACGGTGCATTTTACACCACTGGATCCAACACTGCATTGAACTTGGTGATGTAAGGCTTGGATGTGGCTGCTCGGCAATGAAAACCATGGATTCCATGAAGCTCTCTACACATTGTTCTTGAGCTAATCTGAAGGTCACGCCAAGTCTGGAGATCTGTAGCTATTGACTCTGCAGAAAGTTGACCTCAGCATGCGCTTGCCCACTCTTTGATTTTACATGGCCTACAATTTCATGGCCGAGTTGCTGATGTTCCCAATTGCTTCCACTCTGTTATAGTAGCAATGACAGTTGACCAAAGAATATTTAGTAGTGAGGAAATTTCATAAATTGACTTATTGCACAAGCGGCATCCTATCACAGTAACACGTTTGAATTCACTGAGCTCCTGAGAGCAACCCATTCTTTCACAGGTTTGTAGCGCTTGATTTTACACACCTGTGGCTATGGAAGTGATTGGAACACCTGAATTCAATGATTTGGAGGGGTGGCCCAATACTTTTGGCAATATAGCGTAGCAAATCGTATGAGGTCCCATGCACCAGGGCTGGATGGTGTCCCTGTTGGGGCAAACAAATACTCTTCCTTTTTCGGGGGGGGGGGGAAGGTACCACAAAGAAAAAAAAAAAGCAAGGGCCAAAACAAAAACACCACCCTTCAAAAACGAAAAAGAAAAAAAAGCTGCTAGCTGTATTATTTTACACTCACAGCATGTGGCTTATACAATGAAACATTTGGTTGAGTGTGAACGTCGCTAGAATAAAAATGGCGTGTAAGGCATTATTAAAACAAAAAGATGTAGCTTTTTTTGCAATTTTATTTTCCTATATATAGGACCATAATGCCTTATGCATAACATTTCAATATTCACGGATGCCTGTGTCATGTATTAAAACATTAATTGTATAAATTATAATTCAGGGCTCGCAAAATTTCAAAATCCCTGGTAGCCCTTCAGGCAGGCACTCTTCAGTTTTTGGTAGCCCAAAATAAATTTAAGTAGCCCGAATAAAAAAAGAGAACGTATAATATTGCGCGATCGCAGAGTGAAAGTGAACTTAAAAAACAAGCGCGAATTCAAACGCGATTTCAATATTCCACATATTGACAGTGGCTCATCAATGCCCTAAAATGACAATTACCCAGCTACATTTGCGAAAGAATGCGAAAGCATTGACAAATATTTTTCTTTCCTTTGATAGCCCGACGGGCTAGGCTGAGATAGATTTTGGTAGCCCAACTGGAAGACACAATAGCCCTGGGACGTCGGGCTAGCGATTTTGCGAGCCCTGTAATTGTTCAATTAGTACATTCATAAGCTGTATATTACGTTTTCATGAATGTTACCAAAACCAAAAATGTATTACAAATTTTAAAAATAGAATGAGCAGTGTAACTGAGCTTTTATTCCACATGTATCAACCGACCACGTCCTTGGCAGTCATGAGTGATGATGAGTTGGCTGCCCACGTGCACAATACAGGCTAGGAACAACAGTGTGACTCAGACAGACATATACGTACAAAGCCGGCTATAATCTACCAGTCTTGGCCAGCTGTCTATGAAGCATAAGCTGTATGGGCTACCACCTTCCCAGAGTCAGCCTTGACCATCTTTTGTTAAGAGTCATTATTTAAGCATGAAAGGAGGTACTTCAGAAAAAAAATCAAGGTTGTAATACACGCCAAGTCACTTATTTCAGCAAATTTCTGGATAAAATCCAGTTGGTGCTTTAACAGTTACTGAACTGTTCTTTGTTTAGTTAATGATGCTTATTTTGAAAGTGACTGACAACTTTGCCTGTTTTACCCAGTTGATTAAACCTAAATTGTCCCAGTATATAATGGCGCAACAGCACCGCCTTCCAGGCAGTTAAATGGACCGCCCTCAGCCTGTCTCCATTATTATACACCCAGCTCCCTCAGAAGGTTATTGGAGCAATCTGACATCTAACTGTTTCCATTGAGAGCAGAAACCCCCTTTTCATGTCAATCAGTGACATTTGACTTTTACATGTCATCCCCAGAAACTAAATTTTCATTTGTTCCAGTGCTGAAGTACCCAGAAATGGTTACATCAAGTACAACAGATTTTATCCAACTTAGCAGAATTAAGAGGATTTGATTTTTCTCCTCCTCATACCATGTTTTGCAACCTCCAGTCACCCAAGTGAAAAAAGGTGTCAGAATGGGGGTAGGGGATTGTCAGAGGGGCCATCAATAGCCTGTCTGCCAGCCAGCTCCTTTTCAAAGACTGAAGGAACATAAGAACATAAGAAATTTACAAACGAGAGGAGGCCATTCGGCCCATCAAGCTTGTTTGGGGAGAACTTAACT
>JAODKL010000062.1:3203681-3241174 GCA_026780765.1 Petrocephalus schoutedeni
ACTAATATTGAAGTAGCCATTTGGCTGAACAGCATCCAGACCCGTTAGAATTTTATAGACCTGGATCATATCCCCCCCTTAGTCTCCTTTGCTCAATGAATGAAGTCTATGTGGATGTTGAGTAGGCTGTATCACTCTGGTTCCCTCATACCCAGGGGACACAAACCTGCTGAAGGACAAGAGACATCCCACCACAGCTCAGTGATTAGTGACCACAACAACCCGTTCAGCTGCTGCATCTTCTACAGCCCTAAGCCTTAACATTAAAACATCAAACCTGGTTGAACCTTGAGCCATGCAGCATTATTCTTCCAAAATCTACTCTACAGGTTCCAAAGGTCTACAAATCTACAGCATTCCTGACCAAGAGGCTGCTCCATTACCTCATTCTTAGGGTGGTATTATGGCTATTCTTATGCTAAGTGAAACAGCAGAGTACAGCAAACCATGGTGGGTCTAACAACTGTAACAGTGAGCTGACTATGATCTAGCTGTAGGGTAACAATGGATGACGCACGTCTATCACTCAAGGTCATATTGCCAGGAGCTCTAAGCTCGGTATGGTCCCACCTTTAAAAACAACTCCATACAGATAACCTTAACTCCACAGCAAAGTACATAGACCCAAATAACAGAAAGGCTTAACAAAAGCTTTTATAAAGTGGGGAAAAACAGACTATTGAGTCTTCTTCCCCCAATCACTCAAAGTCTGTACAAATCAATAACACTTTCAGAATGACACAAAATGGCTTCCATCAAGATAACTGCATGCAGGAACAAGTAATATAGTAGAAAGGAACAATGGCAAAGCGGCTTCGCCCCAGAAGCAGAGGTCATTACAAGTATTTCCTGTTCCCAGTGGTCACAAAAAAAGGCATTTGGGATAAATGCATTTCGTCTGGCTTAGCAGCATAAGCCTCAGTACACATACAGAAGAAGGGGCTCTGGGCTTTAAGAGGGAAAGGAAGGAACACTCAGGCAATCTCCTCACCCCCCACCAAAATCAAGGGCGGAAATGCAGTAATGGAGGACAGTTTAATTTAAGGGTATAGCCTTGGAAAGCCAGAGCACAGCCACATGGGGCTTGCCACGTTCTCTCTCAAGCAACTTCCAAAAACACACCAAGGGCCAGCATATGGCAGTTAGGGCAAGAGACTACTAAATCCTGCAAATAGAAATACAGAAAAGGGTGTTCTGTTGGTTGATTACCTCAGGTCAACATCACTGACACATTATTATGGAAGATAGCGTACTCTTACAAGCATACATTCTGATGGTACTGGCATCACAGTTTCTAAACATTCAATGTGGACAGTGACATTTAAACCGACATTTAAAATCTTGTGGCTTTAAACATTTCCATGCATTTGGACTTTGAGGCTTAAGGCATACATTTTACAAGAAACTGTAAAATACTTTGATGATCCAGACAAGAAAATCACGATTCAGTAGCATACTTCAGTAATGTTGAAAGAGTTTTACACCCCCCCCCCCAAATAAAGAGCATAAAATGACTGCATGATCCATAAAGAAAAACACGTCCCAGTGAATGCTTAACTGTGTGTTGGATTACAAAACAAGACTGCATACGGTGTTAAATTCTTAGACCACAGCAAAGACAAATCATAAGCATTGAACATAACTGCTGAAAAACGATTAACCAAAATGGTTTATGAAGCATTCTCTGCCTGACTGGCCTGTGAGCAAAAAAGTTAGGATATTTCAGAAACATTAAGACTACCATAGCGACGTACAGGCCATTTCTTCATGTAACACTACAACCACAAATATACACATGAAGTCTTGTTATATGTGAAAAATAGACATGATACAACTTCTCAGAAATATTTCCATTGATTTTTCATGGAGAACCACCACTTTTCACCACACATTTCAGTAACTAGCTTCCTATGAGATGAATCACATTTTGTGGTTATAGCCAAGTTTAACAATAAGCAGAAAACCTCCTGTGACACTGGACCTTTTAGCAGGTTCAGACATGGCTTTCTGAAATCTCAACCCGCATTATCCAAGCAGACTGCAGATTCTGTGCAAGATGTAGATGTGATGCCCTACATTCAGAACAGTGATCCAAAAGGAAAACGTCATTCACTAAGGTTCATGAGATGGCTCACATTTAGGGGGCATACACACCACACCCTCACAGGCACCACCACAGATGCTGATCATGTCTCTGTAGCCTCTCCTCAGCCCAAAGCATGGCCAATTCACAAGCGCCTTGCCCTATAGGCCAGCCTATTCCTAAATTTCCGCATCTTAGCTTTCCCCGATTGTGAGCAAAGGCTCAATATAAGTATCTGAAGATCCACAGTGGCCTCTAATCCCCACATGCATCAAAGGCAGCCAGAAAGAGTAGGCCTACACTACATGATACCTGAGCATATAAAACTAAGAAGTGAACAAACCCAAATCACATTATCAAGGAACCCGACTAGCACCTTTTACCACAATTCACCAAAAACATACAAATACAAGTGACTGAAAGGATTTACTTCATAAGATTGTAACGTTTCTCAACTGGTCATAACTAAATTTTCTCCTCTGACCTGTAAAAGTTTTCCACAGTGGAAATTCTATACTCTCTTACACACTGCCAGCGATTCCCAATCTCAGTGTAAGGTCAAGTCAAAGCTGCAGTCTCCCTTTGGGGGGTTTCATTGGTACCGGCTGTGGGACAGATGTGCCGTCCGTCCTGTGTTGGGGGTTGGGTGGGTGAGTCTCTGAGGATCTTATTGGGCTGCATTCAATGCTGCCTTTCCATAACCAACTTCAAATAACTGCACTAGAAGGTCTAATTTTTTTCTTTAAAAAAAAGGGGGGGGGTCTCCTTTTTCTAAAGCAAATAGGGAAATATCATCAGGCATGCCTCAGGGCCCCCACCGCACCGATAACACCAATAACTGTGGTGTCACTGGCTGCTGTGAATCACATGATATCCTGTTGTAGTGATGGACCCACCACAATATGGCTGACTTCACTTTATAAAGGCTCCACTGGAGTTCAAAGATCCAAATGAAAATCAACCTGTGCCCAGCAGTGGGTGGTATGTTAAAAAAGGACTGAATTACTAAATCCCCCGTTCCCTGTCCTTATGAATACGATGTTGCATTTTTCTTCACACCCCTCAGACTGCACATGCAAATGAGCTTCAAAATCTAAAAGCCTACAGCTCCTCTCTTCCAGCAAAAAGTAGCCATGTCTACCAGGAGTCAAACCCTCACCCACCTGGTAGTAGGACTTGATCTGGCGAATCAGAATTGACAGGTTCTGTATCCGGAGGGTGGAATCATTGTTCACTTTCTTGTTGGGTCTCTGAGTACTGCTTTTTGGGTTTCTGAGGGTGAAGACAAAAGGAATACAATTAAAAAGGTATAAAATGGCACTGAAAACACCACATACACCCTTAACATTTTTCACAAGCCTCAAGACTTAAGTGACAGCTGATAAAAAATAGCTAAATGGAACAAGGCCACCTTAAAAGCCAGGAGGAGAAACTGGGTTAAACTAAAATAGGTATGAAACCTGGATCTGAAACCTAACATGCAATATTCATGTCCAGCAGTGACCTCCAGTAATGTTTTTGGGTGTGATGTCCTGACCCCCAACATTCTTTACTATTTTCTAAGCAGTTTGAAGATCTCTAGTTTACATTCACTATCTTGTTCTTCTGTAGCCAAAGAATCATTTCCTTTATGAGGGGTCTTAAAATACATTAACCAAATGAAAGACTTTAAAATCGACCCCATTTTGTTTTTGTTCGTGGCTGAAGAGCTTCTGCTTATTGGCCTTATTTATATGACTACCATCATCTTATCTACCCAAAAGGATAAGGATTCAAACCTCAAATTCAAGTGCAAGAGGTATAAAAATATGCAGTACAACAGTGCAGTAGACACTGTCTTCTGTGGGAACACTCCATTAACTGTCGGCAGCAGACTTAAGGTGGCTGTACACTTCAGAGGACATCCAGATAAAATTGAATATGTTGGGGCGGGCAGTCCTTCACATTAGGGCTGCACAATATCACATTGTATATAATCACAATTATATGGCTCATGCACAATAATCCCCAGGGCTTTAGATGATGGGCTGTATGGTACTATATGGACATTTAGTTATGCCCACAGTCTGGTAAGCATATTAGTAGCATGCCTAAATAGTTAGCAATTTGTGTTAGTAAGTAAGGTGTATCCTTTTGTTTTTTCAATTCGGTTAGCAGAGCATACCACATACTGCAGTTTTGAAAGCAATAAACAGTGAAGAAAGGAACAGCCCAACAGCCACATCATCTTTTGAAAGAGGAGATATCGTGGATAAACACGGTAAAAAAAAAACACCAAAGGAGCAGCAGTACTTTCTGCAGTTTAAAATCTGACATGTTTATTGAACATAAGGATACGTTGAACTTATACAGATTACTAGCTATTGCTATACAGAAATACAAATTTTAAATTTACATTAAAGTTTGGCATGGTGCAAAAATGTCATAAAAGTAATTGCATAATTTGTCCTGCTGACCCCACAGCATCACAACTGTCAGCCAATCATGAACAATAGGTAAGATCAGAACAAACAAAAACGCTTTTGGGAGCCTGCACAGGCAGTGTGGCAAAATAGTGATCAGTGCAGTGATTACACATCACACAATGTACATTCCATCGTTTTTGTGAAATATATAGCCAGCTTAAGAGTTGGTAGGTCTGTAATGGGCTAATTATCACACTATCACCATGATGTTTAAACATAGCACATTTTTCCATACTGCAGACCAAAGAGAAACTGAAATGTTCCACTATTCTATATTATTGCCAGGACCAGTGTTACTATTACTACTGTATTTAGGTCGCAAATGTCACCGGCACAACTGCAAAATTGACTATAGATGGAAAAAAATGGGTGACGACTAAAACACATACACATGGGCATATCAGAACTCATATAAACCCACTCAGTTAAGATTCCCAAACCTACGGGAGTTTAAACTTGGTTAATATTAACCATTTAAATTAA
The DNA here is from genome assembly GCA_026780765.1 of Petrocephalus schoutedeni. NCBI lineage: Eukaryota > Metazoa > Chordata > Actinopteri > Osteoglossiformes > Mormyridae > Petrocephalus > Petrocephalus schoutedeni. Next base: position 3,208,713 of record JAODKL010000062.1, read on the forward strand.
CTTTAAACCCAAAGCCGAGATACCAGGCTGCATAAACATTTGATGTGACTTTTAAAGCTCATTCTAATGGAATTCTGGGAGAATTGACCAAAGCATTTCCTGTTCAGTCAACATTCTTTTAAGGTCACCTCACCCTATCCCCAACTGACCCACCTTTTTAATCAGTCTCAGCCCACTCACACTCATCTGAACTACAGTGAACAGCTCTTGAAATCATGTCCCCTCAAGGACTAGGAAGCATCACCTGTGAGATCACAATAAGTCTCTATATATGGACATGCATTCCAAGCCCATACTGTCCATAGCTCAGACACCAACTGAAGGCCTGCTTTCCACTTGCGAAGGGTCTGTCATTTTGGTCTAAAGGATAAACATCTGCAAAATAGAAAATTCACCTTCTCACATGTAGACAGAGTCAATGTGCCAAGAGAATGGCTTTTCAGTGATTTGGAGAATTCTCATTAATTATAGCTGACACTGCTGTGTTCTTAACATGTAAATACTTAAAGAAATCTTCCAGAACCACAAGTAAAGTAAGAATTGTGAATTTTATAAGACTGAGAGCTATATGAAAGAAGCTGATATTTTTCCAAGGCCAGTTTTTTGTTAAACTAAGCACAAATATACATTTCCTGGCTTTTAGGAGCCTTTTTCCTATTTGCATAATGCAGAGCTCAGATGCCAAATTGGGAGGAGGTAACCTCAGACTGCTCAAAAGAGTACTCACTGGACTGCTGATTTATGTTTTTTTGACACATGTAAATATTTAAATAAATACCCTCGTATCTGAGATTTCTAGCACCACACAAGGTTACCCAGTTCGTCTCTTAATGCCACGGTGGGCCTCATTACATCACTGGCTCCCACAGGCCATTGCCCTTCAATCTGGCAAATCGGGCTGAGCTGCACTGACTGTGTCCCTTCACGTAGCGGCTGACGCCCCCTCTGACCAAAAAGAGGGCACAGCGTGGGGTCATCTTGGCCCCTTTAATCAAAAGGCAAAGTGGGAGATGTAATCCTGTAAAGCATGAGAGAATAAGGGGCCATGTGTCTCAGTTTACTGTTACAATAGGGAGACAGTAATAGATATGCCACACAGTAAGAGGCCTGCAGATGAGCAAGGGCCATGTGCATTATTCTCTCAGGTTAATTTAGTATCATGAGATCGGCAAGTGCCAAAGTACAGAGAGGACATAAAACTTCTGATCAAACCCTGTTGCAAGAGATTTTTTTAACAAAAAAAGTCTGCATAAGACACAGCAGTGTGTAGAATATTGGAGGAGCGAGCTGGGGCCCATTGCACCCCTCGGGGAAGTGCTCAGGAGTAACCCATTTACAACAGACTACATGAATTTCAGCTGTACCAGAGGTCAACTGCTGCATGTGAAACGATGCTAGGCAAGGCTGCTCGTCTGGGTTAGGATAGTCCTTCTGGGAGGCTGACTGAAGTGGGCTTTGGGAGTGAAAGAGTCCCAAATATGGGCCAGGGTGCTAGAGGAGGAGTCATAAAACATCCAGGCCTTCAATGGTGATTAAAAATTGCTTATCCTGCATGGGGGGATGGGGGGACAGGTAGACATTGGACAGCCAACCAGCTGCCTAGGACACCACCTCAGACCACCTGATGAAGGATGAACACCACATCCCTCAACCAGGAATCATGCCATTCGGTGCAGTGTAAGATACCGCCAATCTATATGAGCTGCCTCCAGAGGGATCTGTGGCAGAGGGTCACCATTATCAACATGTATTGTAGAGGAAGAAAGTCTGATCTGAAGAAGCCACTTTTTCCTTAAAGACATCCTTAAAACGATAAATCATTTGTTTTCACATATTTTGTAATGAAAGGGAGATGATAAATAAAAGGTAAGTCAATGAGCATTTCCCACAGAAAGTAGGCCAAAGATATAAAATGCAGGACAGTCTGTTTATAGTAAAGACCCTGGTGCCTGACAGGCAGCACAGTGCTGGGGGGGGGGGGGGGGGGGGTTATCCTTCTATCTGCTCCTGGCGATAGGGTCCTTTCATGTTTCAGGATGAGAAGCAACAGTGGGGAATTTGACAAGTACGCACAGGGATTTCAATAAGAATGCAAACTATGCCACTTCAGCCTCGACGTGAGACCGAGAAAAATGGGGGGTGGTTGAGGAGGCGGGGCTGCAGTTCACAGAAGATGCTGGTTTTGGGGTGGGTGGATATGGACTATGGACCTGCTCAGCAGGTTTGGTAAAACAGTAGCAGCTTGGCAAGAGACAAGATTTCTGTGCATCAGGCTACTTGAGAACAGTACAGCCCGAGGATAGATGCTAATTTCACAGCGGTAGCTTCCTAGCTAGCCTAGAAGGCCATCAGCCCCTCTAGGTAAAACAAAGTGAGGCTCTGTAAAAAGCAGCAGGAAGCAGGATCCATTTGTCTCGGAGCCGAGGGAAGCCATGAGGCAGGTCGGGAGCCAGCAGCACAGACAAATCAGACTGATGCTTGCTGCTGCACACAACCCAGAGGGCACATAATTCATCTGTGCTTCATTAACATGGTGGTGGACTTGGTTAAGCTTGGCAACCGCTTCATAAGGGGGAACGCACCACAACAGCCAGGGGCATGGTGTGGGAATCTGTCCAAATGCAAGACCGTTATCGTACAGAGGGGCAGCAAGTTAGTAACCAAAGACTACAAAACTGACATGTATAATGTGCAAAACACTTGCCCTCTTAAAAGTATTCAGCCGTTCTACGAGAAGCCACTATATGATTCATGAATCTTAGGTTCATAATGAACCCAAGAACACAGCATTAATCTCAAATAAAGAGACAAGCTCATTCTTTATTGCTGATCGCAACACAAACAAAGCTGCAGCAGCTACAGAAATAATCCACTCGATTGTTATCAGCAGAAGCTTTTGTTCCTCCTCTCCCCATAGGAGTACACTATCACATGCAGCCCAGTGCATCCTCACGGTAGAATATGGCTGCTAGCATGCATGGCAGCCCTCAGCTTCTGCTCATTGCCATCTGCGAACTGTCAACTAAAAACCATTTAATAATCCAGGATCTCCCCTAATGCCCCATACTCCCAACACAGCTCAGAGACTTCCTAACACAGGGCACATCAGTGTCAAAAGCAGAGCTAATGTCTGGCGACAACTGCCCTATTTCTTACTCCAAATGGTTCTACTGCCTATTTATTTCTCCAGCAGGCATACATTCACATGTGCTCATTCAGGCATACTCATGTAACACTTCTGCCTGACAATACAAGGGTTACGTTAATAAGGAGTTGCACAAAAGATGTCACCCATTTGCCATTTTCAGCCCTTCCCTCCCACAGTGTGGTCCTCACCCACACCTAACTGACACGCGAATCCTTTTGCCCCACAAGCTAACAATAAGAGCCACCACATTGCCTGATTAAATTGATAAAGTTCCTAAAATCAGCTTTACCTGGCAAGTGCATCATGTGTCTGCTGCACTCAGACAGAGCAAAGGCATCACACACAAAAATAACAGATGAATAGACATGTGAAACAAGAAAGCCATACAGTGCAATTCATAATTTAATTGTAATCACTTTGGTAATTAAGGGGGGGATGCAGCTGAGGTTCCCAGACGAATCAAAGCAGTCAAGATATTGATTACAATTACTGCCAATATATGAGTTATATCCCCCAGTAACTGAATTTTAATGAGTGTGTGAGCTGACAAGGATGGCAGAGCCTCATTGAGTGTGACTAATTTGCTTAACAAATTGCCAGTCAGTAAATCAGTTTCGGGGTTATGGGATTAATACACACTTCTTTGTCTGTTCTGTGTGGAATCCCCTGCTGCAATGTTTCAAACATGCAAGAACACAGCAACGAAATGGATTTTATGGGGCCACTGGGGTGAGCGATGCAGAAAAAAAATACTGCGTAGATCTCCTAGTGTTAAGAGAACTCTAGACACATGGGTGAACTGAAACCTCAACCGTTTGCCCAAAATTTGGGGTTTGCCGGGACAAAGGCACCCTTGATGACTGCACCTGACAATGGGCACTCTGTTGCTTGCCTGCCTGCTAACTGGCATGATTTACGGTGGAATGGCCTCATAGACCTGAGGACACAGCTGGCCAGGGCTGCTCATGGGCAGCAGAAGTGAAGATCCTCGTGTGGCGTCGGAAACACGAGACACTTGTTTAGTTAAGACTGCAGCAGCACAAGATCTGAATTTGCAAGGCCATGGGAGAAACCCATTTCATAGGAATAAGAACCCAACATGGGTTCCAATTCTGGAAAGCAGACTACCACCATCCTTATGATGAGGCAGGAGAAATTGTCAGTAGAGACCAAGCATTAAGACTTAGAGTAAGGTCTGTAACATTTGCATCGCAGTGGCTTCAGTGCTTTCCAGTGTCATTTGCAATGTACATCTTAGCCAACATTAATGCTGCCAAGTCAGATTAAACTGGAGGATAAATTGTGAGAATAAAACACAGCTGAATCCATTTAGGATACACTTTCTGTATGTGTGGTGAAAGCGTCTTGGCAAGTTAAAACAATTCATCAGCCATTGGCACTGTAAGAGCATTAGTTCCATCATAAAAAACACATTAATTGCTTTCAATTATATCAAACACAAAATAAATCACTTTATATGCTCCAAAAACACCACACTATGACTTTCCAATACATATCGAGCTTTCCTGCCAAAACGGTTAGAGTATATCTGGACCAAGCACCGGGAAATTATAGAATAATGGATGACAGTACCGTTTCAACACCGCGTTAATAAGGATAAATACCCAAGGAGCTCACATCGTGAAAATGAAAGGAGCTTGGCATGGCAATTACGATAAAGATTAGACGTGGAAATTGGAAATCACGCGACAAAGACTGCGTTTTAACAAAAATAAAGGCAGAATGATTGGAAAGGGGGGCGGTGGGCGCGATCTTGCGGAAAGCTCGCTGTCTATCCGTCTGTCTGTATTTTCAGGGGTGGTGCTCGAAATCCTCTGCGGCAGCCCCACACGGAAGCTCGCCGTGGACTAAATGAGTCCATCCCATATTCATCACATTGACCTTGGCATCGCTGATGCCGTGCATGGTCCAAACACACCTCGTGTTCTTAAATTATAACATGTTTAACCGTTGAGTAAATTAAAATATCCATATATTTTATTCTTATTCCATCGCAAGAAGAGGTGCTCAAAAAGATGAACATTAACATCGAATCTGACTACCCCACCCTCTGACTTACACCAATTTAAACCCACTGCACGCTTTCCTGGCATATTAGCAAGCATGACTGCACACTGAAGCCTTAAAGAAACCAGCTGAAACGCGCAAATCGGATCGCAGAGACCCGGCTGCTCGTTCGCCGATGGTCAATGCAGATCCCGGCCCCGTGGGGGGCGCGGCGGGGAGTCGCCCTGCAGGCTGCTGGTGACACTTCAGTGTCCCAGGAATGACTGGAGCATTCAAACCGGTCCGACGATATAATGTCGGGTCGTCCTGAACATAATGTCGCGTTCGGTCCGAGCACAGCATTCTGGCAAAGCGGCATTCAGCCCTGAAACTGCCCGTGTGTCTGTCTGTACGGTAATGCGGCGTACACCCACCAATTCAGATCTGGCAATCTACACTCAGCACGAAGAGAAATCTGTTGTACTTACATTTGGACCATGATATCGTTCAAATAGACGCCGTCCACCAATTCCACGTATTCCGAAAGTTTGGTCCTTTCTTTCCCACCTAATTGCCCAAATGTCCTCACCTAAGAACAAAGAGGGTTAGGTACTGTACACAGACCTTCCTGGCATGCCTTTCTCTATCAAATTTCAAGCGGGAGGTTTAAAAAATAAATCTTACCCAAGTGACCAGCGGGTTGAGCATAAATTGCTCGAGCAAAGGAGTAAAAACCTCGTTTTCCATCTCCGGTAGTTAGCTAAATAGCTGGTTCCAAGAGACTGTGGCGACAATCAACGTATATATCCACTCCCTTAAGTACAGAGGGAAAAAAATATCGATATATATTTAAAGGCTTTTTATTAGGCTGATTGATTTAAGTGAACAATTCATTCCTGACGAAAGAAAAGGCACACGCCCGCTGCTGATGTTCACCCCGGGATAGAGACGGCGTGCCCAGCGGAGCCATCATCGGAAGCCGCCGGGGAAGCCAACCGCTGGAAAACGCATTGTTATAAAAAAAGCATGGGTTTCTAACTGCGGACGAAAGCTGTCTAGATAACAGGAGGAAAAGAACGCTAACAGGTAAAATTAAATAATTAAAAAGCGCAATTCCCACGTCGTCAGAAACCGTCAGGGGGTGGAAAATACAACGTCAAGCCTCGCGCTTAAAACGCATACAAAAATGTCCATTTCGAACTTTGAATAATCCTTTTGGTTTAATAAAATAAAAGGCTAAACGGCTTCGTTAAAAAATATAGCCAGCTAGTTAAAAGTACATATATAACTTCCCATGCCGAACTCGACAGCTGCGCCTTTGATGTTTTCCTAGGAATGCCTAAAACGGAGCGGCGTCCGTAGCACCATCCTCGCGCCCCCACTCCGCGCGACCAAGTAACGGCCGCCGTCTCCTGACAGCCAAGAAAGCAGTGCGCCTGTACGGCCGAATCACCACCTCCCACTTCACCTCCGCAGCGCATCTCTTCTGCTGGGCACTGATTTTTTTCGTACGGAAAATTGATTTGTATGCCTCCGCCAAGCCCGTGCCTTGCCCGCTTCTTGGACTTAAGAAAGAAAATAGTGCACGGTGGAGCATATCGCGGTTTTGTTTAATTCCTTTACTCGTTTCTTTTTCACTAAAAGTTCTTTTCCATTTAACCGCGGACAGCGGAAAAATGTGGTAGTTACGGGTAATTACACCTCATGGACAACTACTTGTGTTTTACCTAATATCTAGAATACTTTGAAAATAAAGTATCCGTGTCCTGTTGTGATTTTAATATTAATACTTCGCTATAAAATGAAACATTTTAGCTCACCATAGAAGTACTAGACAAGTACCAGAAATTGGCGCTTAACCAAGTTATTTTGATGATTGCAAGTGACAACAGTGACATCTGCTGATTTTAAAATCTATCTATATATCTACCTATCTATCCATCTATCTATCTATCTATCTTCAGTGCTGCTTTAAGCTGACTTTGTGGTTTAATTGACCCAAAACAATACTTCACCTACAGCACACCAAAATACCGTTAAGGCTTCTGAAACTGAACTTAATGACATAATGAGATGGTTATTATTCAATTATCCTGCATGTCTACATTACAATTTTCTCTATATTTTGTAAAATTAACGTTTTTAGAACTAGGCCTTTAATGTATTTTCCGTTACATGAGACAACAAATCACATATTATCATCATAACGCAAGCTTATCCGTTCCAAGTGACAATAATATGGACATACAGAATAATATGGACATACAGAATACCTCATTGGTATTCTGCTGATAAATTATTACTTCTTGTCTAGATTTCAGAAGTGAAAATTTGCTTTTTGTTCATGAAATTGCAATTTGCATTTTACAGCTTCAGTGTTCCAACAGGTTTTCATACTACACATACACTAAAAAATGTATACGATATAGTATAGTGTTTTCCACATCTGTGGATTCTCCTTAGGTGACATGATTATATGACATATGATGTGTGCTTCTGATGAATGATTTATAGAACTCCATATCTGGTATGTGACTAAGCATATTTCGGCTACAAAGAATGTCTGGGCTGAAGATCAATGTGTTTCTTTGAAGTGCTCCTGTCACGGAGTCTCCTCTCCAGACCTGTGTCCATTAGCATCTCAGCCACACCCCAGCCGGCAGGCTGCCAAAGGCTTGTGATAATCCAGTACTAGTCTCATCAAGATGATAAGCACAGTGAAGGGCACCAAAATGAATTTAAATGTAATGGGCACTAATCAATGATAGCAAAGCAGACCATTAGCAAGTCATTCTGGTGATTAAATCGACATTTCACAACTTTACTCCAAAACAGTTGTTATGAGTGTCATTGATCTGTTTTAAACATATTAAAAGAATAACAGCCTGTCCTTCATTGTTGATTATGTCTGAGGTCAATTCAGCTGAATTGTACTCAGGATAATTTGGAAAAATTTTCCTCTCGTTACAGTTTTGGTGCTTTGTATAATGCCATCAGTGTCATCACTATGCCGTTAACCAAGCCCCACCTTAATGCAAAGTCATGCAAAGCAGAGCTGATGTTTGAAAAGTGAACGTTAAACATTACACAAGCCAGCCATGTGTTTCACATATCGAGCAGGCATTTATCTGCCGTGGAGGCATCAACCAGTTTTTGGGAGTGTGTGAGCTCAATTCAAACACACACACAGTGATAGTAATAATTATCCCTAATCCCAAATTCCCCAGAAAGCCCCATGTGCATCAACCACCTTGTTTTGATGATTTAGCATGAATGTATTTTTTGTAGCGCATTATGGGATAATATTCACAGTCTCTACAAAGCATGGCCCAGTCTCAATCAATCTTGCACCATGTGTGACGTTAAATCCTTCACAGTGCTTCACTGGTATTTTGTAAAGTGCCATTGGGTTTGTATGGAGTGAGACTGAACACTCTCCCTTTACTCTATCAGTGTTGGGATCCTGCTGTAGCAGGAGGCACCTGGTCTTCAGCAGCTGTAAACAGTTTGGGTATGAATGCTCCAACCTCCATGTGCCCTTTCAAAGATGTGGGGGATGGGGGGGGAGTCCCACAGAAGACTAAAGTCCTTTTCCAGTCAGCTGCTACAGTCTATGTTTCACCATTTGATGGGGAACCAAAAACAAGAAAACAAGGCTCCATATACTATTTATCGGCTGCCTGATCATAAACCTTGAAGATAAAACTCTAGGCACTGTCTTTTTGCTTCATTATAAGCGACAACGCCATACCCAGAAGTGCAATCTTCATCACAGGACGATGGAATCCGTGTTTTCAGAAACTGTCATATTACTGTCACTGTATAAATATTGTAGATACAAGGAGACAGTCCAACATAAAGCCATAGTACTTTTGGACTTTCAGTCCTGAAATATTGCTTCAAAGAAAGCATACTGAAGATATTTGACCCACTTACAGTGAAACCCCCCCCCCCCCCCCCCATACACTTGTGGAGCCAAAATAGGAAATCAAGCACAAATTCTCAGACCCCTACACCACCTGAATGAATCCCCTTTGGCGTTATGCCAACTGACCGATTACGGCAGAAGACCAATCAGGACAAAACTGCTTAATATGCAAGGTGACAAGAGTCACACTCAATGTATCACATTTCACATCACAGCATTAGAAGCTACATCTTCGGTTCAACAGCCATCCTAATTGATCTTGGGGTTCTTTCTAATAAAGGTTAAGTGCAGCATAAAAGACTCAGAAGGAATTTTAAGGGGGGGGGGGGGGTCAAATTCCAGACCTTGCAGGCCGGATTCCTTTCAGGTGTCCAGAGTGCCTTAATTAGTGTCTGATTTATGCCTGAAGACAAAGCAGTGCTATGCTATAATAATTGCCCTAAGACGGCACCTGAAAGCTCAGGCTAATTGAGAGCTAGCATATGGTGAGAGCTTCAGTGGCGGAGTGTTTGCGGCTTGAATTTGCACCTTCTCTCCATCTGCTTCAGTGGCATTAAGTCAAGCCAGTATTATTATAGTTTTGATTTTTCAATCTGCCTTTCATTCTCATTTCATTTCAATTTTCATTTGAAATCCAGTTTAGTTTTATTTAGTTTTAAGTGGGGCTTTATTGATTTTTATTTCAAAGATATATTTCTGTTTCCATATAGGTTAGTTCCAGTCAGAGTTTTAGAATTTTTTATCTAGACAGCTTTCGTCCGCAGGGATAGACTTAAAGTTCTAGAGCTATTTTATGTGCCTGACTTTTAGAGAATCCTGCATGAATACACAGCAAACACTGTGCTAATGTCCTGGAAATGGGCAACACATGTTCCAGGCAAAAGGATGAACAATCATCATTTTGGCTAAACGCTATAAAAAAACGGTGATGGTGAGTATTTGAGGTTCATTTTTAATTTATTTCAGTCAGTTTTGGGAGCAATATATGTCATTTTTGTGTATTTATTTATGTTTTATATAAGTTTGCCATTTTCATGGCTTTAGTTTTCGTTGATGATGACAACCTTAGACAAGTCAGAGCCGCAGGTTTCGCTCTGGCAGTACGTGGGAGTGCAAGTGGTGCACATTGTTCAAGCATCTGTAGATCTGGTGGTGCTTTTTCAAGGATTCAAAACCAGCTAGAATTCCAGGCCTTTTGTGCCCCCCCCTCCCGCCCAGCTCCCCTGGGGACTTGTTACCAGGCAACCATACTGACACCTACTGCATCCTTCAGCAATATCATTACCCTGCAAACTTGGATATCTTGCAGCAGGCAAGGTATTGCTTACATGCTTTTCTCCATTTGCAAAAACACAAATGGCTTATTATAAACACAACCTTTGCAAATAATGAAGGACACTAATGTTCCCAGTTTTGTGAAACGTGATACGCTCACTAATGACGTGGATGGATGGATGTTTATATGCATGCCATGCAGCGATGACAAATGATTGCATGGAGTCTTATCGACACGTGAGCTGATCATAGTTCTAGGCCCAAGTCCCCCACTCCTCCTGCAACATTAAACTTTCTGGCAGTTTATCCCCCTGGCAACACTGAATATTCCATTAAAAGGAGAGTGTTTTCTGCATTCACTATGATTCAGTGTGGAAAGAAATACTTCTGCAGAGCCACCACACATAAAAGGTATTAGCATCAAGTGAGGGACATGCTGCCAGTACAGCATAATACTGAGGTTGCAATAATATTTCAAAGTTCCTCGTTAAATCATTCTCTTCTATACAAATCCATGACAACCCAGGAAACCTGCTAATAAAGGCTGCTATAAAATGTTGCTGCCCTTAATCTGTTACCATAACAACAGCACCCTGCCACACGCCAGCCCGATTCAAGGCGGGCGCCCCTCGCATAAACACAGCGGACGTGCACAATAATCCTCTGTCATTAGCGATGATGTGCGCATCTGAAGTACAGCAGGGAGATCATTTTGACATGAAATCCATAGCACTTCCTGTGGTGGTGCCAGAATCCTCCTCATTTGAGAGAAATGTGTGGAACGGGCCTGAGGTCTGGGAAGAAAACACTATGATGTGCTAATAATGGGCTAAATGGAAGTAACATCAGGGCATCAAAGTACTGAGTTAAAATATTTGATGGATATATAGAATCTTACTGAAATACTCCCTGGCAGCAGTGCTTCTCAAAGGTCCAATCTTTGGAAATGCAGCCTTCAAACAGTGACAGCATAAAACAAGCTGGCCTCAATAACAAAGGACTGTAGCGTCTGGCAGTTATCTCAGGCTTGTACAGCCTTCACTTCTGTCCACCGTGTAAAGACAAAAACCCAAATAAACAGACAAGCACAGTTGTGCTGTTTGGACGACACTGATTACATGCATCCCTCTGTAGCAGACTCGTGTGGCACCCCCATTCAGTTTCCTGCAAGATTATTGTTGTTCTGCCCCCTTTTCAGTCATGTCAGTAAAGGTTAATTGATTCACAGGTCTGCTGGACAAACGCAAGAGGGAAGCCCAAAGACGGCCGCACTACTGCAAATGTGCAAAGCAGAGTCCCTCGCGGAGATGGTACGGGAAGCATGGTGTGTGTGTGTGTGTGTGTGTGTGTCTGCGTGCATCTAGCAGTGCCTCATGCTTTACCTGACCTGGGATCATCTCAGCAAAAAACCTCATCAATAATGCAGTGGCCTGCAGGTGAAGGCTTCTGATAGGCTTCCTGGGACTGACCTCAGGGGATGGTTGTTTGTGGAATCATAAAACCTGCTTGTGGAGAGCTCCACAAAGAGCTCATCAAAAGATGGAGCATAAGATTTTTTTGTGCATGAGACCTGTTATTCATATTCATTATATAGCCTTGGGGGTGGCATGGTGGTGCAGTGGTTAGCACTGAAGCCTCACACCTCTGGGACCAGCGTTCAAGTCTCCACCCAGGTTCCATGTGTGTGGAGTTTGCATGTTCTCCCCATGTCATCATGGGGTTTCTTCCTGGCTTCCCCCAACAGTCCAAAAACATGCTGAGTTACCAAATTGCCCATAGGTGTGTATGTGTAAGTGCCTGGTGTGTGAGTGTGCCCTGCTATGGGCTGCCCCCCCCCCCCCCCCCCCCCATTCTGGGTTGTTCCAAGTAAAAACACACAAGAGGAAGAGGGGTATGCCACTAAGCAGGATTTCCTGGTTAGCTGGGTAACTTAAGCCAGACGTGAAAACTGAGCAATAGGAGGAAAGTAGTAGTGGAAGGCTTTTTTATTGACATGCCAGCCATATACAAGTATACAACAGTACGGGACTGTTGTATGAATAGTGAAGTGAAAGGTGAGTAGCATTCCTATTGGACAATCCTCATATTTGACTTAAGTTATCTGGCTAATGTAAAAAATATATATATCCTGCTAATTGGAATACCACCCAGCTCTGGATTTACCGATACGGGGACACCACTAGTCATGGAAATTACTATAGTGTAAAAGAACTGCAGCAATGTTTGGAACCAGCATGAAATTGCGAAAAGGTAATTGCTAAAAAGGAAATTAAAACTAAGTAAAAGATATGCAATCGGTCTATAATTTAAAAAGTGAAGTCTTCAAAAATCCATTATCCTTATAAGGAAAAACAATCTCTACAATTCAACACAACGGTCTTAAACGTTAAGTGACAGGGCACCCCCTTGTGTTCATATTATAAATAAAACACACTAGGTCGTACAATATCTACCAACGGAATGAATCACTTTCATTTTAAGATTGTTATATGAAGATTGTAAGACATTATAAGATTGTGTTATATGAAGCACGGGATTCCGCCGTTCTCTATCATAACGCAAAAAATCTATAATAAAGAAAATACAGCACGTAGTATTTTTTGTACAAAAAAGGTGTGAAACCTTTCACTTGTCCCTTTTTTATAACGAGCTAAAATCCAACGGAACTGTTAAAAATGTCGAGAATGACCTCTTACTATTGTAGTAGTGAAATATGGCCACAGTAGGCAAATATGTTGCCTACTACACCCAATTTAATATGTAACCTGGAATTTTTTAGAGCATTCTCTTAAAATTATGAAAATTGGTATCATTTAAAAACATAAAACTATGCTGTTAGCAGTGCTTGATCATATCTATGAGTCTGTCTGGAATAAAAAAAAAACTAATATAAGTAATATATTTCCGTACAGTAACAAAGCAAAAGAAAACAAAATGTTTGAAACGAGGAATCTGGGAGCTGCACCGCAGAATGGGTTCCCTCGATCGTCTTTTGGGGCCTTTTGCGTAACATGACTTTAGGTTGAGCAGTGGGGAATTTTACGTCTCTGCCCATTTAAGAGCTGGTCCAGGGGGGTTGTGTTGACTGGTTATTTGGGGGGGGTTCAAGCCCCCCATCCTCTCATAATTTACGCCCATTAACTCACGAAGTGTTAGTCAACCTCCAATTTCCATTTTTATCTTCACGAAATTGTCCGGAATCTTCACAGACATTTACCTCGATGTCCGTTAGTCTTCTTGGCATAGTGACACTGATGCCTAGTGACACTGAATGTCATCCCGGGCCATTTCTTACTATGAGTAAACAAATGTTTGGCTCGCTCCTCCTAGGGAAACTACTCAAAACAAAGTCCAGCTTACTGTTTAATAGAAAGGTGTACACTTCTACTCGTGCTTACTCACTTTAGTGGGCAGAACCGCGAATTCAACAAATATATAATAAAACCATAACGTTAATCGAAATTTTGGAAATAATCAGGTTTCACAATTTAAGTCCCTATTTTGTACATGAATGTCCTCACCAGTAATACGTTTATAACAAATATTGACCATATTACAAATATCAAATGTGTTTCAATATTGGAACTCTAAATAAAGTGGGATGCGGGGTATCACCATCCTGTTTAACCGACGCACGACAAGCAGCCAATCAGAACGCGGACATGGGAAACGTACTTCCGCACACGTGAGGAACGGAGATGGCAGCTTGTAGGTTATGCGGTATTGGAAGGATTAGACTGCTTTCTCATTCCCCCAAAATGGAAAATGTTAGTTTTAAACTGAGAAACCTTATAGGTATTGGGTCCGCGATGACAAAGTTACATTTACGGTTATGTCACGAAAGTGCTTGGAATAGACACAGCAAAGTTAAAAAAGTGGATGTGGACTTGGGAGAAAGGTGAGCCCTTCTGCTGTTAGAGAAATAGCGGTGGGTTCAAAATCATTCTGGTTGTCAGGGTTTTCCATCTATGCGTGTTATTTTCTTAGATTTCTTAGACGATGTTCATACATTTAGCCCACATTGTATAAGCGAGCTGTCACATGACATAGTAAAGGGATTTAAGCAAGGTATTATTTCAGATACTTTCTCATATACACAGAGATGTTGGTACAAACACGATCATTTTTGATAAAAAATATAACGTAATAATAAATAAGTGTTGCGATTACTTAAATTCCATGCTTTGAGTTTCCGTTTTGTAAACAATATGCAGTGTATTATTTTCCCCACGGACTTCTTTTAAATGCATATTTAACAGTTTTTTTCCATCATCATCATCATCATCATCATTATTATTATTGTTGTTGTTTTTTATGACATTGTGAGCAATTGCGGTGTACTGCTGTATAAGAACATAAGAACATAAGAAATTTACAAACGAGAGGAGGCTATTCGGCCCAAGTGACTGCTTCATATATTTATAAATAATAAATTTATAAATAAGTTAAAGTAAAAGTTATAACTTGTTATGACTGTTTATCACCCAAGACACTCCAGCTGCAATTGCATTTGACATTTTCCTTCTTCTTTTGAAGAAAACTCGAAATCTCGACTGGCAGACTGGCCAGGTTCTCTGATGGAGCTGCAGTTGTTGAGGTGGAGTATGTGTTTTACTGTACCACTCATAACTGTATACATTTTTCTGAAAGTCCTGTAGCAGAATTGATGAAAAACCCGAATGTGATCTGGGAGATTACGTTTAATTGTGTGCCTGGACCCCTTTTATTTGTGCCTCCAGCTTGGCAGCACTTCTGTGATGGTGACTGCCGTCAGCAAAATGAAGCCCACCTCGTCACAGTTTATGCCACTTGTTGTAAGTTTTGATTCCAGTCATTCTCTTTTTCTGTTGCATTAACCAGCTCAAAGTGAGTCTGTGGGGTATTAGGCTGTGATCAGTACTGTTTCTGTGTCCTGATGATTGACAGGTGGACTACAGGCAGAAAGCAGCAGCCGCAGGAAGGATCCCCACAAACTACCTGCGCAGAGAAATGGGCACAACAGATTCAGAGATCCTTACCAGCCGCCTGATTGGTGGGTCATCT
This sequence comes from Petrocephalus schoutedeni, assembly GCA_026780765.1. Taxonomy (NCBI): domain Eukaryota; kingdom Metazoa; phylum Chordata; class Actinopteri; order Osteoglossiformes; family Mormyridae; genus Petrocephalus; species Petrocephalus schoutedeni. The sequence goes on from JAODKL010000062.1 coordinate 3,224,114, forward strand.
GATGTTTACTTTTAAAAATAATCTATTAGCCCGCAATTATTATCAATGAGGAGAGTGTCAATTACTGATTTTAGGTGCTAAAAAAAATCCACCCCCTTCTTTCACTCCCCTAGATCGATCCATCCGGCCTCTATTTCCTGCTGGCTATTTTTATGACACACAGGTGGGTTTAAGTGATTGGCACCGCAGTTTCTGTGAAATGGAATGACATTCCTTCCAGCCTTGTGCCTGGGATAGCCACGCCTGACTCTGGCCAGGAAAAGAAGTTGGAAGCTAGACAGATGGATAGATAATTCATTTGATCTATAGCATGCTTTGTCAGGAGTTGTCAGCTGACGGCCTCCTTTTCCTCCCATATTTTATGTGAAAGGTTCTATGCAACCTGTTAGCTGTGGATGGAGTGAATAACCCAGATGTGCTCGCTATTAATGGAGGTGAGAGCATCTCATGAATAGAGCCACTCGGCATTCTTTAAAACACCAGTGTGTCCATGCATGCTGCTGACTCTCACTGCTCTCCCCCAGCATCAGCTGCTCTTGCCGTCTCTGACATCCCCTGGAACGGGCCCATCGGTGAGTAACTCTCAGTCTCTATCCCCAGACCCAGGCTTGGAGGGACCCTGATCTGAAGATACATTTAATGTTCTCTTTCTAGGCAAACTGAGACATCTGTTACTTGCTAAGAGTTTTCTCCCTATTCACAGAGTTTTCTTATATGGTTTAAATGCTGGAATGTTCTTTATGGTGTCATGCTTCTATCTTATATGCTTTGTTTATAAGGTTATTTTTCCCCTTCACTGATAGCTGGCTGAAAAGCAGGTGATCCTGACTCCTGCAGAAAGCAGGGCTTGTGAAATCTCAGCCTGTTCACCCTGCAGGCTTTGTGTCTGTAAATGTTCTTGCTGATTGGGTAATTGGTACCACTTACTGTAACACTGGGGTGGCTTTTTTCTGTCTTTTTTTTTGACTGTGGTGCAGGTGCGGTGCGCATGGGCCTGGTGGATGGGGAGTTTGTGGTGAACCCCACCCGTAAGGAGATGGCCTCCAGCTTGCTCAACTTGGTGGTGGCTAGTGCACCTCACAGTCAAGTAGGTGAGTCTACCTGTGAGGTCGTCCCTCCCCCGGTTGCTCTATTTTGTTTGTTTAGTCCACCAATCAGAGTGCATTCTGGCAGTCACTGCATTATGATTGGCTGATGACCATATCTACCACCCCACCCACTTTTGTACCAGTGATGATGGAGGCGGCAGCAGAGAATGTACTGCAGCAGGACTTCTGCCACGCCATCAAACTGGGAGTGAAGCATGCTCAGCAGATTATCCTGGCCATCCAGCAGCTGGTCCGCGAGCTGAAGGTCACCAAGCGCACCCCCCCCAGGATGTTCACTGCTGTCCCAGAGATGGTGGAGGCCACGCGGCAGTAAGTGCCTAGACGTCTCCTCCTGTCAGTGTGCCTTTGGTCATTCTCCTGCCCTGCTAGGCTCACCATGTCGGTCATTTCATATGCTTATTGGGAAACCAAATCGGCCTTCTGTGCGTGAACTGAAAATTGTGAGCTTGCATTTACCAAATACAGCCGCTCCCCAGCTTACGATGGGGTTACTTTCCCATAAACCTGTTGCAAGGTGAAAGTGGATTTTGATACAATACACCTAACCTAACCTAACCAACACCATAGCCTAGCCTAGCCTACCTGAAACATACTTGGAACTTTTACATTAGCCTGCATTTGGGCAAAATCATTGACATGGACCATCGTAACCTGGGCAGCAGTTGTACACAGTGATAATTCTTACTGTTTTTGGTATTCAGTTTGTTTTTATACAATGGAACAAAAGAGAGAACAGGTGTTTGAACTAAAGGTGCACTATGCTCCTTTCCTCTCAGGCTGGCCTCAGAAAGGATATATGCTGTTTTCACAGATTATTCTCATGACAAAGTAAGTCTTATTGATTGTCCTTTCCTGTGCTATACTATGCACCTATTAGTAAAATTAACAGGAACCCTGCTTAACCATTAGGTTTCCAGGGATGAAGCCATCAACAAAATACGTTTGGACACAGAGGAACAGGTGAAAGGTATTTTTCTTGCCAATATTCGTGCTTTGAGTAAAATTTGGGTCTTACTCTCGCCAAAGAAGAAAATTTGAACTTCACCTCCCCTATTTTTGTTCTACTCAGAAAAATATCCCAACGCAGAGCCTTATGACGTAATCGAAGCTTTCAATACTGTTTCTAAGGAGATATTTCGCAATTTAGTCCTCAACGAATACAAAAGGTAGGCCCGACTGCTGGTTGTGTTTAGATGTCTGTTTTGAGTCTTTTGGGTGTGGTGAGTGTCTGCTTGGCAGTGTGCAGAACAGAGAGTTTCTCTTTCCCAATGGCTGTTAGCACTCTGCCTTGGTATGTTTCAGTGGAGACTAGGCCTGCTGTTATGTTCCCGCAGGTGTGATGGGAGAGAGTTGACTTTTCTGAGGGACATAACCTGTGAGGTGGACATTTTCAAGCCCCTTCATGGGTCAGCACTGTTTCAGAGAGGACAGACACAGGTAGGACCTCCACAGGTGTTATATTTTTGTGATAACTGTCATTGTAATGATATTTGTAGTTTTTTTTTTTTTAATGGACTATTGGTAGGTTAATTTTTTTAATTTGTTTTTTCTGCCTGTAGGTTCTTTGTACAGTGACATTTGACTCTCTAGAATCAAGCATCAAAACTGACCTGATCACCATGGCCTTAAAGTATGTCTTTGATACAAAATGTATAAAATTATACAAACTTTTTAGAATGAATGTATACATTTGTCTGATATTTGTGACCTTTTTTTGCCGGAAACAGTGGAGTCAAAGAGAAGAATTTCATGCTGCACTATGAGGTGGGTGAGACTATAAACATCTGCATTTACCTTTGAAAATGACCGTGTCATTAAAATCCATTTTCTGCTTTATACGTTATTAACCTGCCTGTTTCATCTCAGTTCCCACCCTATGCTACCAATGAGATCGGAAAGACGGGCGGGATGAACAGGAGAGAGCTTGGCCACGGTGAGCCTCTAACCCTAACCCTAACCCTAATCCTAATCCTAACCCTAACCCACACCATGACACCATGTCATTATTCTCTCCCTTGCAGGGGCCTTGGCGGAAAAGGCTCTGAAGCCTGTCATCCCCAAAGACTTTCCCTTCACCATAAGGGTGACGTCAGAGGTGCTGGAGTCTAATGGTTAGTTTGGCTTGTGTTATTTTCCCCTGCATTATGATTACGACTGTTTTTTAAATTCCTTAATAGAAAGCCCCAGAATGATCAGGATTAATATGCATTGCCAGTCTTTGATTGGTTGAAGCCATTTTCCATTGTTAATTTGTTTCCCATCTGGTGTAACCAGGCAGTCATTGACCCCCCCCCCCCCCCAATATAAACACATGTGCCGTCTCCCCCAGGATCCTCATCCATGGCCTCGGCGTGTGGTGGGAGCTTGGCTCTGATGGATGCAGGTACCTGTGCTGGGTGGTGTTCTGGGCAGGACATGGGGCACTGGACAGCATGATCACTGTGACGTGTTTCCTTTTGTAACGCTGCAGGGAAGTTACCTTCTATGGGGGCTGTTATTAATCCCGATTGGCTCTCTGCGTTACAGGAGTGCCCATTTCAGCCCCTGTCGCTGGGGTGGCCATCGGACTCATCAGCAAGGCCAACCCTGAGAAACCAGCAGAAGTGCAGGACTACAGGCTTCTGACTGATATTCTGGTACCAGACTCTGTCCCTAATGAAATCTAAATCTAATATAAATCACTCATAACCTAATGCCTTGTCATTTAAGTTAGATATTGTTTTACATGTAAATGAGCCTCTGCTTTGCTTTCCTGTCTTGACAGGGAATAGAAGATTACAATGGAGACATGGATTTCAAAATGGCCGGTACCAGCAAGGGCATTACTGCCTTACAGGTTGTCACACCCTTCCTGCATTTTTGTTTTTATCAGATTTTCCTTGCTCTGCTCTCCTTAATGTTCAGTACATCCTCGCAGGCTGATGTAAAAATCCCTGGGCTGCCCCTGAAAATTGTCATGGAAGCTATTCAGCAAGCCACAGGTATCCTTAAGCGTTTTCCGCCTCCAGCGTTCGGACTCCCGATAAGCACGTTTGATAAAACAGGAAAATGCCACGGACCCCCGTCCAGTTTACTTTCCTTTCTCTTCAGTGGCTAAGAGGGAGGTATTGGCCATCATGCACAAGACCATCGCTAAGCCGAGACTGAGCCGCAAGGACAACGGGCCTGTAGTTGGTATGGCCGTGACGTCAGGGATGTAATACCTCCCTGTTCCCGTTCTCATTAGGAAGATTTTTAGGCGTTTGCCCAATTCCCCCTTTTTCACTGTTGGCCCCTCTTTCTGACCAAATGGCATTAGAGACAGTCCGTGTACCCATCTCTCGGCGGGCGCGATTTGTCGGCCCAGGAGGATACAACCTGCGCAGACTGCAAGCGGAGACGGGTGGGTCTGGCTTTTGGTTTGGTTTAAGCCCCGAGTGATCTCACTGTTGCCCTCTGGGCAAAACCCTTAACAGCCAATTGCTCACTTTGAATAAGCATCTGCTAAATGAATAAAAAGTCAAATGTAACTGGTATTCTTGTTATTGTTCCTGAGATCATTTCAGTGTCCTTTAATGTCCTGGCACTGCTATACCTAAGTGCGCATACCCCATCGGAGGCAAAGCTGACCGTCGTCCTGCCCGGCTCTGTGCAGGTGTGACGATTAGCCAGGTGGACGAGGAGACCTTTTCCATCTTTGCCCCGACTCCCGGTGCCATGAGCGAGGCCCAGGAATTCATCACGGAAGTCTGCAAGGATGACGTGAGTGAAGCAGAATCTAAGAATGCATGAAGATGCATTATTAGTGTCGCTAAAGCCGGCGCATGATGTAATGAAACCTTCTCACTGGTAGCTGTTTAATTATATTTTCTGTTTACATAAATAAATGAGTGTAATCTCTCGCTTCATTCACCATGAGTCTGTTTTACATGAACTTTTGCTGCATACAGTAATAATGCCTCATCTTCACAGCAAGAGCAGCAGCTGGAATTTGGTGCTGTTTACACGGCAACCATCACAGAAATAAGGTACACTCGCGCTAACGCTGTACTTACTCATCTGTCCTTCAGGGACATGACGCTGAAGACTCATTCATCATAAGATTATACATATTTGCATAAATAAAATCTGTTTCTTAGTAATGTCATTTGGAAATAGCTTTAAATATAAACAAAAAATATGTGGTGCATAAGACATTACATTATTTCTCTCATTTCTGTGCCTACAATAATCAGCCATGATATTTCAGATCTTAAGTCCCAGGTGGTGGCATTGTAAACAGTGGAAGCAATTTCTTTACACTACTTCTCTCTCATAGGCTGCTTTTCTCAGGTGACCACCAATCAGAGCACTCATCAGTGCAGCAACCTCACCGTCTTGAGCTGGAACATTAAGGCTTAATTCATAAGACTATCCATCTTTTGTCTTCAGAATACCATTATTGATTATTATTATTAAGATATTATAATGCATACGTTTTGGGTCAAGTCCCCCAGTATCCACCAGGGTTGCTTTCTGTAACTGGTTCATTAGCCCATGTCAAAGCAAGATGGTGACTGTCGTGTAACACTGACTGACCCCACTCTCTCTGCAGGGACATTGGGGTCATGGTTAAGCTGTATCCAAACATGAGTGCTGTTTTGCTCCATAACTCCCAGCTCGACCACAAGAGGGTGAGAGTCTCCCTACAGCTGCAAAGGGACTGATTGTTATTCTCCGTGCTTCCATGACGTTCTTGTAGGAATGTTTTCCCACTATTAGGGAAAATATAAAAAAAGGTGTTGCCATGTTCAGGAAGGAGCTGTGCAGCTCATAGAGATTCAGACCTAACTGTTTATGCTGTGCATCTTGGCACCACAAAAAAACAAGGCGGCCAAGTAGAAACTGCACTGCCATTTATACTCGTCAAAGAACAGTTTTTATTGATGTAGATGTTATAGTCCATTTGTTTTTAAGTGATGCATTCAGTTTGTCATGGTGAGTTATCTCATAAATATTATGATGAAATAGTTATTGACTCTGGTGGGTCATTTTTTTTTTCTTCTAGATTAAACATCCCAGTGCTCTTGGGCTGGAGGTCGGACAGCAGATTCAGGTACATAGTTCTGTAATAATCCCTGCTGAGGAGAGTGAGGTCTCACTTTATGTGTGTGCAATGCGATTTCGGGAAGGAAAGGATTAGCATTCTAACCCTTTCAAATGACTTTATTCTGCATGTCAAACCATTTGTGATCTGTATTTACCCTTCCGGTATATTTCTGTGTTTGCACTCAGCTGGAATATCATCTCAAAATTAAAAGCATAATGCAGTGTCATATGATTTAACATAATTCCATGGCAAGAATTAATCAAGCATTAACTACAGATTTTACTGAAAAACTGTTTGAAAACTTAGAATAGGCTTCAATTGTAAATTGAGGTTTGCAGCATATTTTGCTTGTGCATGATTTTTAATTTCTGTACATATTTACATCATTTGGACAATATTTTAAAATAACCTTTTGTGCAGGTCAAGTATTTTGGACGTGACCCGACAGATGGGAGGATGCGGCTTTCAAGAAAAGTGCTTCAGTCTCCTGCTGCCACTGTCGTCAAGAGTTTGAGTGATAGACACAGCATTTCTATGGCAACGGGCGACAGTCACACCACGGATGGCCCTTGAACATTTACTTATTTGAATATCATATATTCAGTATCCATGGTTCACCCATTTCTTGCCATAGTTGTTTCCCTGTGTCTCCATTAACATTGACAAAAATGTCAAAGCCGAGGCAGATTTTTCTATAGTTTAGAAACGTATGTCAAGCTGGACAAATGGAAGAACTGATTTGTGACAAAAAAAAAACAGCTTGGCCAACTGTAGCGAAAACACCTGTGTAAAATATTTCCAATTTTACTTGATTTGAATGTTTTTTGCATTTTGAGAATTAAATGTCACAAATTGCTATAAACATTTTGATGAATTCTCCTAGCTGGGCATTTAATCATAAGCTCATAAACAAGCTCCGTGTTAAATTTAGCTCAAATCCGTACTGTAACTGAAACGAAAGCTTGGTGCTTTTTGACATCGGTCTCCGTTCCCTGTCCCGGTTTTTTGCGCAAACGCGCCTCTGGGCTTCCGTAGCCCCTTAAACGAAACCCCGCGGCGGCCGCCGCTCTGATTGACGTAGGAAAAGAAAAGCTCCAAGATCGGATTACAAGATGGCGGTTCGTGGTTTGTAAAGAGAAGCGCTAGAGATACACATTGTTTTTGTGTCTATTCCGTTGAATTTTTATTGTATTCATTCCCCTCTGTAGATCCATAGATCGCGTAAAAAAAGTTTTATCTATTTTTAAAGGTTTGTAGCATGTCCTGCGTCTCGGTGTGGATCATCTCGCGCGATTGAAACTAGGGAATCGCGGTCCGTTTGGAACATGCGGGTAGAAACAAAGTTTAAAGCTCGGGGTTAAGAAATTGAAGTTTATTTAAAGATAGGGCATAGGAGCGAGGGACAGCATGTCGGACACTCGCCGGCGTGTGAAGGTGTACACGCTGAACGAAGAGCGGCAGTGGGACGACAGGGGCACCGGGCACGTCTCCTCCACCTTTGTCGAGCGGCTGAAGGGAATCTCGCTCCTGGTGCGAGCGGAATCGGACGGTACGGAAAGCGGCCCCCCTCCTCTCCCCTCACCCCTCTTTCTCCTATGTGTCTTTTCAGAATAAAAGAAAAATAACCTGGCTGTATTCCGCATGCCGCTCGCCCGGTTCGGTTGCGGTGTCGGCTTTAGGCCGCGGGTTCTCCTCAGAGCAACCGTGCGCGGGGGAATAAATCGCCGATCTGTCCGCCTTCTCCAGCCAAATATGTGCATTTTTACGCTCTTCTGTACCGCGCGTCCCGTTAATGCGGCGCCGCCGAGCCGCCCGGGTGTAATTACTGTAGTAGTTGGATTTGGCGAGCAGGGCAGCCGCACCGTAGCTGCACGGGGCTCATTTGTTACTAAACCAACTTATTTAAAGCAGGAAACTTTAAAAGCGGCCCGGCTTCCGCCATGCTACGGCACGGGGATTCTGACGCCTTTTCTTAGGGGGGGGCGCCGTGAGTTAATCGCGCCGGTGTGCCCCGGCGCACCATCGGCCGGCGCCGTGCACTCTCTCCCCGCCTGGCTCGCACTTATTGCTAACAGCCATCTTGTTCACAATAAAGTTGGCAAGACTGTTCATGTTATGTTTTTAAATTTGTATTATTCAGCAAAAAAAAAGTACTTTATCATCGCAAGTCCGGAGTTAATACTGTATAAATGTGTACTGGAATATTATAAATGGTAAAGTTTCTCACATGTTAAATATTCAGCAGTAATCAGTGGCCTGAGTTGAGACTTTATTGAAGGTAAACTTTTCTTAATAGGCAAGAAATATCGTATTGTATTGCAGGTTCCCTGTTGTTGGAGTCAAAGATCAGCCCGAACACGGCGTATCAGAAACAGCAAGTAAGTGTTTTGTTACAGCGATGTCGTCAGGCTTTTTATAACGGCATGTTCGTCGTTTAATAAAGCTGTTTTAGCCATAAAGTTTGTACTTTATGTACAATGTGCTTTTTGGGCCCTTTCCTCAGTGCAGCACATTGTGTACGTGACTTTTCAAAGAGAAATTGCTCTTCACTGCATGTTTTGGTAAGAAATGTTGGCAATATAGCGTTATCATTAATATCTTAGGTTTTGATAAGGGGACACAGTTTTCTAAACATACTGTAGAGCAGTAATTGAAATATGTCTAGGTTTTCTCTTTACTTTGGGCTGAATGGTTGAATAACGATTACTTTAATTTATGTTTGCTTTAAACAGGACACGTTGATTGTTTGGTCTGAAGCAGAGAACTATGACCTGGCTCTGAGCTTCCAGGAAAAAGCCGGCTGCGATGAAATCTGGGAAAAGATTTGCCAGGTAAAATGTTTAGTTTATTGATATTGCCGTCTGTTTGTGCTGTAGCCCATTAATCATGAATAAATGCGTCACCAAAGTGATGGAAATGTTTAAACTTGGTCAAACAAACATTTTTGTTTAGTATGTTTGCTTGTTGAGAATTCACCTAAGCGATACATTTATGGGTTTCAAATGCTATATTGGTGCAACATTTATACAGCACATAGTCTACATTTGTGTTGTATGACTGTATGAATTAACCTGGTTGTCAGGACTAGTAGTAGTGACAGATGTAGTAAATTTTGCCCACATCACTTCCTTCGAACTGTTACACCAGGTCTAAAAACCTGTTTACTATAAGGAAGTAATTATCCTGTGTGTGTGTGTTTTTAAACGCCTAGCTGCTATGGAAACTAGTATGACAATGCATGAAAAATCTGCTGTGTATGCCACTCGCTGTCTTGCAAACTTTACATTGTTGAATGGGTCCTTTTCCAAGTATTGTGCCTTATCTTTTGGTTTCCTGATTCATGTTAATTGTTGCAGAAACATGCAAAATGTTATTTCTTTTTATGGGGCAAATGGTAGCACGTGTAAAAGTGTGATATCTCACAGTGAAGCCCTAGGTGTAATGTAAAAGTTCTAGTATAATATTGGTTTAAAGCATTAAAACAAATATGTGAATTTCACTGGGTCCTAATATTAGTTTATTTTGGTGTTTGCTTCTGTGCCGATGATAATACTCTGCATTCATGTGCTGTGGGCCTTTCTGCTGTGGTGCCGTATCACGTAGTTCTTGTGGAGTTCATGTTCTTTGCACTCCGTTTTACTCGTAGGTTTCTGTGTGCGTGTCTTCATATTTCAGAAAATCGCATATGCTGCTGGGTCTGGTGGATCCTGGAACACCTCAGTTTTAAACTGGTTCCTTAGTTTTCCAGTGTTACGTTTGTGGCAAACTACTCTGTTCTTACCCTTCTAGTGTAGGGGCTGTAGACATTGCTTATTGTATTGATAGTGCTTGAGGAGTTATCCAGCTCTTTTTATTGGTGTAGTAGTCTAGTGAGTAGTCAAGTATGCTAGTGAGCGATGTCTCACTCTCTGTGGATTGATTCTGTTCTCTGTTTTTGGTAAGCAAGTAATTGCTTTTTCTTATAGAGAATCTTTGCTGTTCAGAGGTAGGTATGGTAGCCTTGTTTAGGAGTTTATGCTAACTGGATATATTTTGTGTAAGTTCTTATAACGAGTCCCTCTGACTTGCCTTTTGGTATGCCATTGTTCAACTCAGGTGCAAGGGAAAGACCCAGCGCTGGAAATCACACAGGACCCCATTGATGAGTCAGAGGAGGAGCGCTTTGAGGAGATGCCTGAAACCAGCCATCTGGTGGACCTGCCTCCCTGCGAGGCAGCCAAGCTAGAAGAGATCGCCGATCTGGTGACCTCTGTGCTGTCCTCACCCATCCGCCGTGAGAAGCTGGCCCTGGCGCTCATGAGCGAGGGCTACATTAAGAAGCTACTGCAGCTCTTCCGGGTGTGTGAGGACCTGGACGACCGGGAGGGCCTGCACCACTTGTATGAGATTGTGCGTGGCGTGCTCTTCCTCAACAAGGCAGCCCTCTTCGAGGTGATGTTCTCAGACGACTGCATCATGGATGTAGTGGGCTGCCTGGAGTATGACCCTGCGCTGGTGCAGCCCAAGAGGCACCGAGAGTTTCTCACCAAGACTGCCAAGTTCAAGGAAGTGATCCCCATCACGGACTCTGAGCTGCGACAGAAGATCCATCAGACTTACCGGGTGCAGTACATCCAGGACATCATCCTGCCCACCCCATCTGTCTTCGAGGAGAACTTCCTCTCTACGCTCACCTCTTTCATCTTTTTTAACAAAGTGGAGATTGTTAGCATGCTGCAGGTAAGTCCATGGCCAAGAGGAAGTCATGTGATACAGGTTATCCAGTATTTAAAAAATGGGGAAAAAGCCTCCTGTGCAGATTAATGATCTCAGGTTCCAGGTCCTTTCATTTCCCTATAACTGACTTCAGTTTTGTCAACGGTGGCTCTTCAGAAGACCTTCCTGTTGAGTGAAATTGGTTTTGCCTGGTCCTTAAGGGTGGGGAGTGGGAGGGGTTGTTATAAATCAGTGAAAACTTCTATCGTTATTCCTTTCTCCACCATTCCTCCACCATTATTCAGACGAGGGTTTTGTTTGTCAGTAATGTCATACTTCTTGTTTTGAGTGGAATGGTTTACTGTTTTACGGGGAATTGTGACTCACAGAATGTCAGTAGTAAAGTGGGTAGTGGATGCTCACTGTGTCAGTGACTCCTTTCATTTGCACACACTATTTATAGACCAGCTGATTTTCACAAGGGTGGGTTTAGGTTCGTTCATACTTACCAGTGAAATCCTCCTCCCCGGTTGTGTTCTGTGTCATTTGTTAATTTTCAGCATTCAAAAGTGCTGCCCTTGGAATTGCTTCACCTTCACATAAGATGTCAGAGTTGCTGGCTGTTTTTCATGATGCTGGTTGTTAAATGCTTTGTACTCTATCAGGTAATGTGGTCAGTAGGTACAGGTTGAATATTACAGATTTTGGCAGCTGTTTTTCTTAGGACTTAAGGGCTGAGGTCTCGCCTTACAATATTTTTCCAATCTGTAAAAGATGCATTTTAAAATGTTAGGGTGTCTGTCTCTAAGCCCCCTTGTTTGTGGTTCATTTGAAGCTTTGAAATGGCTGGTTGCCTTGAAGTGTTCTTTAAGGGATGGTGGAAATGATTACCTGCTTATAAGTACTCTTCCCAGCCAGGACTACACAGGGCTCCTTCTCCCTGACTGTGAGCTCTTAGTCTGGGTATGGGGTAAACCATGCAATTGCCTTAAAGGGTGGCCATACTGAGAATAGCACCATTTACAGAGATGTGCATTAAGTGAATCTTAATGTAGGTCAAGAATTTCATTTTTTGTTTGCTGTTTCTCATAAGTTCTTTAAATTTGAATAACAGGAGGATGAAAAGTTCCTGACGGAGGTCTTTGCACAGTTAACAGATGAAGCCACTGAATATGGGAAAAGAAGGGAACTCGTAAGTGCTTTAGAATGCTCGCCTCAGATCATCTGTTACAGTAATGGCGTAATCTCCTACTGATGCAATAAGGCAAGGAAACCCATTTTTATATACCCGTTTTGGGTTTGCAGGTGAACTTCTTTAAGGAATTCTGTGCGTTTTCACAAACATTGCAACCTCAGAATCGGGATGCTTTCTTCAAGACCCTGGCAAACTTGGGGATCCTCCCAGCACTTGAAATTGTGATGGTGAGTCATCTGTGATCTGTTGCGCAGGAAGACTGTAATGACTGTGCTTTTCCGGAGGTCTGAATGGAGAATCTGTATTGTGAGAGGCTGCCCCGCCCTTAATCTCCAAGTTCAACGATAGAATTGACTAACTTGAAAATGTAATTTATCTGCTTCCTCTTGATTTTAAAACAACCTGCACAGCAATCCCATTCTCTAGGGTGCAATGTGCTGAATGTGAAGGTGTTGCTGTGGGTGTCACAGGGCATGGATGACCTGCAGGTGAGAGCAGCAGCCACAGACATCTTCTCCTACCTGGTGGAGTTCAGCCCGTCCATGGTGCGCGAGTTTGTCATGCAGGAGCCCCAGCAGACAGATGATGTAAGTGGGACAAACCGGCACGTTGCATCTGTAGTGTGCGCCCCCCCCTCCCACTGCCTATTGTAAACCTGGCTCTGTCCCCATCACATACTCTTACTTTCTTGGCTTTGGTATCGTGCTTGCTTCGAGTGACCGCACCTGCTGACAGTTGTCGGTTTCTGTGTGGCCTGCCAGATGCTTTCTGAGACCTGGTGATCACATGACACTGTGCGCAGGATGTCCAGTCAGTAGAAGGCCTGAGTTGTACATTGGTCATGTGACTCTGTTGCTGGCCTACAGGATGTCCTGCTGATAAACGTGGTGATCAAGCAGATGATCTGTGACACGGACCCAGAGCTGGGCGGTGCTGTGCAGCTGATGGGCCTGCTCCGCACGCTCATCGACCCAGAGAACATGCTAGCCCCCACTAACGTGAGCAGCTCTCCAAATGCCCACCATCACTGGCTTCCCTATTTCCGTGACTGATTTTTACATTTATTTATTGACTCTCTTTGGGCAGAAAACTGAAAAGACAGAGTTCCTCAGCTTCTTCTACAAGTACTGCATGCATGTTCTCACTGCCCCTCTCCTGGCAAACACGGCAGAGAGCGCGAAAGGTGAGCTCCCCCCCAGCCCCTTTGCGACCCGTCGTGGGTGTGTAGCAGTCCCTATTATTTCAGCCTAAGTCATAGTCCAGATTACGTGGCTACAGAAGTTGGAGCCGCACATTCGCCTTTAAGTTGATGAGGGAGCCGTGTGTGTGTGTTGTGCCATTGAAGTTATTTGAATATAAATTAACAGATTCACTGGAGGAATCTGCCAAGATCAATCCAGTTTGTCCTGGTAAGTGAACATTTTTGTCCTTTTATATTTAAATAGCTTCTAAGCGTGTGCGCTGTGGCAACGCTGCTTTGTTTGCTGTCTCGTCTCAGATAACTTCCAGACGGCGCAACTGCTGGCTCTGATACTGGAGCTGTTGACGTTCTGTGTGGAGCACCACACCTACCACATCAAGAACTACATCATGAACAAAGACCTCCTGCGCAGGGTCCTAGTGCTCATGAACTCGAAGCACACCTTCTTGGCCCTGTGTGAGTGCTGCATCGCCGTGACCCCCCCCCTTTGATCCTGCTTGGTTGTGCTGGCAGCTTGAGGGGTAACGAATCACCATTTTCTCTGTACAGGTGCCCTGCGTTTTATGAGGAGAATCATAGGGCTGAAAGATGAATTTTACAACCGATACATCATCCGAGGGAACTTATTTGAGCCAGTCATCAATGCCCTGCTGGACAACGGGACGCGATACAACCTTCTCAATTCTGCCATCATCGAGCTCTTTGAGTTCATCAAAGTGGTTGGTTTCAGTTCTGACTGACTTGTGTTGCGAGCGCTTTTGTGTGCTTCTGACCTGCACGCTAATGGACGTTCCCTTCCCTTAGGAGGATATTAAGTCGCTTACAGCCCACATTGTGGACAATTTCTACAAAGCACTTGAATCAATTGAATACGTCCAGACATTCAAGGGACTGAAGACCCGATATGAACAAGAGAAGGACAGGCAAACTCAGAGACACAGTAGGTTAGTGGGCTTTCAGTGCATTGCAGCCAAGTCTGACTGGGTGTGTGGGATAGGTGCTACTGGAATGTGTTTGTGTACTATTGCCTTCATACTTTGCAGTGGTTGACAAACTGGTCACTGGCTGCTTGCCATTAGAATAGAACTATTTCTGTGACAGTTCTTGGAATAAGCTTTTTAGTGTCTGTAGCCTGCCTTACTGTGCTACCTATTCAGTGTTATAGTGTGACCTCAGCTTTTCCGAAGCAGATATCGCCGGGAAACCCGCCCTGTGGAGGATGATGAAGAAACATGGTTAAATGAAGAAGATGATGATGAGGAAGGAGAGACCATGGTGGAAAAGAGCAAATCCGAGGAGGACTTTCCTGAGAGCTATGGGAAATATATGGAAGCAAAGAAAGGTGTTGTTGCATTAATTCCCTGCTGTAGTGCAGTTGGTTATGTTCCTCCACAGAGCCGTTCATATGGAGGGCCCATCTGGGCAGTGCTTTTGGGTAGCAGCTGTTTGGGCCTAAGTTTAGTTTAACTCTTTGGAGGATCGATGTCCCCTCCCATCTTCCCGTGGTTCACTGATGGATTCACTCTGAGCTTTGTCTTTTTCCACCTGACTTCCCAGAGCACATCCTGACCAGCTGCTCTAAACCTGCCCCTTCTTCCATTCTGCAGGAGCAGCCAATGGGACCAGTGGAAAGCCAACAGCCACGCCCTCCACACCTGCCAGTCCCAACAACACCTCTGCAAAGCCCCCTGCATTACCTGCCACAGCCGTGGCCAAGGTGAGTTTTCTGATTTTGTTGAAGGGACTGGAGACCAAGATTGTGCCGAAAGTCAAGGAAAACGGTATTCCTGCTCTTAAACCACTTTTCCAACTAGGGATGGTTGCACCGTTAAGTGAGGGCTGCCAGTAGGAGAGGTTACTGAAGCTTTTGAGCTTGCTTTATGAAGTATTCCCCCTGATGGGAAGAAATTACCCTGATAGAATAAGAGTGCCGCTTCTCACACAGGCTGGGTTGGTCGGGCTGGTGGATTACCCAGATGATGATGAGGAAGAGGAGGAAGAGGAGTCGCCGCGCAAACGGCCCCGTCTAGGATCGTAAAGAGCAGCAAGGTGATCCCTGTGGAGCGAGTTCTCAAGGCACCTGTGTTCTGCTGCCCTCTGGCCTGAGAGCCCCCCTCCCATCCCCTCTCCCTCCACCACTGCTCGGTCTTCTCCTTCGCTAATTACGCGCCCACGGCCTCATCCCTACTCAACATGCCTGTACCCTCACTGGAGGAGGACCAGGGGAGTCAGAGTGCCAACAATCCCCGTATCCCCTAAAGGCCACCTCCCTCCACTCGCACCTGCAGGAACGGACGCACTTCCCTACATCCCGATCCCATTTAGATGTGGAGCAAGGAATGATGGGAAGGACAGTCAGGCTAGCAGGACTAGCGACTTGGCAGTGGATGATTGGCTTACCTTAAACACCTACCGAACACACTTGGGAGGGGGGTGGGATGGCAGGACGAAAAAGCTTAGTTCCTGAGAGCGGGACTCACATTTTTAAACGGGGTCTCTGATGTCAAGAATGTCAGGAGGCTCGTGTCGGAACGCTGTCAGCCAGGAACCCTGTATTCATAATTTTATTAAAGTACTGTACAGTTTTTTTAAATCATTTTGCCTCCTTAAATTATCCGAAAGGAGAGCGACTCCTGCCCATGTCATTTTGAGCACAAAAGGTGGGGACCACTGTTTACTTATTTTAATTGAAAATTTTGATTCATTGTAGTAAGCAAAGTTGGGTTTTAACGAAACATTAAACTACAGTAAAGGCACATTTTCTGCCCTAATGGAGGATTTCTATGGTTTCATTCTGTACTCACCGCTCTTGGTTCACAGGCCCTTCAAAGCCCCCCCCCCCCCCCCCAGTAAAATGTCTTTGTTGAGGGAAAAAGTGTTGAACAAGGATTGGGCTGTTAGGTGTGACCTTCAGTTCTAGTGCTTCTGGCTAAGGGATGATCGCCCTGATTTAACCAAAAGGCAACTGACTTCATATGAGCGAGAGACGATAATGTGTTGGTGTAGGCTGTCAGTGTCACATGGTTTTTTTGGGGAGTAATGGTGGGGGGCGGGCGAGTTTAGCACCGGTTGTTAAACGATGGCTGGTCACCAATCAGTAGACATTCCTCTGGACAGTAATGTAGCTTTTGAGCAGGAAATGAGCATTTCACAGTAACCGAGATACAGTGTGGGCAGACTAAACATTTCAAGGGTAAGGTCGACTAGACAAAATAGGTCCCCCCACCCCCCTAAAATTTTGTACAAGTGCATTTACTACCACTATCTCGGTTCTACACCATTTGTATACATTTGTTATTTGAAATGTTTAAAAATTAAATGTGATCCTGGCATTAAATATGCACAAGTCCTTTTTTTTAATACCCTGAGAAGTATTGGCTGATATGGCTGTAGATGGCGCTTTCTCTGTGTGACACTAGAGAGCGGCGTGCTATCAGAGCTGTGCGGAGAGCTCGCATCCCTGTCCCAAAGAAATGCCAACTGTCACGCAACGTGTAGCTCTGTTCCTGTGGCCTTCTTACGTTGGATACCAGCCCAACTTTTGTCATGTATTGCTGTGCTGGTTTATCACTGCTAACAACCCCCACGCATAGGTTAAATGCTCCATTTTAAATAATAAAAGAATTCGAACAGGACCTGAAATGTCACTCCACTTGGTAACGGAACAAACATCTGTAAGGGAGCCCGATTGTAGGAATTCCCGATTCTGTAATGAACATGGTGGAGATGCGCTGCAGGTTTACAGAAGTAGCAGAATTAATGTTGTGTGACTTGGCAGCCGTTGACCAGGCAG
>JAODKL010000062.1:3252494-3286406 GCA_026780765.1 Petrocephalus schoutedeni
ATGCAAACTCCACACACATGGAACTGGGCCGGATTCGAACCCCGGTCCCAGAGGTGTGAGGCGGCAGCGCTACCCACAGTTTCAAATATATTTTGAATATATACACCAGTTTGTATAACCTCAATCATTCAGTATAATTATGTTAAAAAGACCTGCCAGATAATCAACAAACTAGGTAATTCAACAGAGTGCTGTGTAATTTTCATTTTTTGACACAAAGTATAATCTGCTGACATTTCAGATGTTCACTAGCCTTATTAGTTAAATTTTCAGACACAGCCTTGTTTAGGTAGTACAGATATTAAGATGCATAATCTCTATGGCAAAACTCTTGGCTTTGCTGGCATGCTGGATTCAGTATATATTTTTGCCTCTAGGCGGCAGTAACACATCAAATTGGAATACGCCATACTGGACAACACCCCATTTGAAAGCACTGCAGCTTGGTTCTATACGTCAGGTAAACATATCATTTGAAGATGCTCGTTCAGTGACATATAGTAGAAAAAAATGACAGAGTAGCCGTGGATAACATTCAGTTAGCTGGAATGTGTTAGAATGCACTCTGAATTGGTTATTTTTCTTGCAGGCACAAAAAATCCCAACGTGTAGCTGGACGCCACTGGCTTGGGTATATGGGAATGTAGTTTTACACACCGATCAGTGACTGGATGGCCGTTAGCCTGCTAAAAATTGCAGAGTTGGCTAAGCAGTAAGTGACAGCTGCGAGTGCTATTTTCTGCCACCCTGAACTTTGGTTTATAAAAACAATTTAAACAGAAAAGGAGTGAGCTCCTTTAAAACCTATCTATACACATCTATGATTACATCCCTGTCATCCTCTCCATTAAAAATAGTACTTGTGGCCCTTCTGATTAGAGATAATACATTTATCATTTGATATAAGCACATGCATCAAAAATAAATTTTAAAGTAACATCATATATTGCCATAGTAGTTCCATAATATAGCAGCCTCAAAAGTTTTCAAAATGGCTAGCCAGTCAGATTACAAAAACAATGAATGATCTGGCAGGAACAAGCAGTAGGGTGACATCTAATTTAACGAAATAAGTAAAGTGTCTCTTAGTAGCGAGTCATGCATTGGCAGCACTCAGGCACAAATCTGATAGTGGTCCGTGTCTCTGGCTACAAGTCCATGAAAACATGACGCCCTCCTTACGCTTCACCATGCAAAACTCTGGCTGATCCATCTGATGAATGTGGCTCTTGAAAAGTGATGGAGAAGTATCGTACAAAAGATACAAAACATGAGACTCAAAATTTCTGCACATATGCCAATAATGCTCTGTAGAAAATCATTGTTCTTGCTGTACTTCTTGCATACGAAAAAGATGCTTTTATCATGATATATAATAAATATCAATATGCAAACATGCAGGTTCGAATTGAGCGTGGTTGTTTTCCAGAAAGACAGGTTGAGATAAAATGCACCTTCACGATTGTCCTTAACCACATTCCAAAACAAGAAATCAAGAAAAAAATTGTAAAATGCATTTATTATAATGACAAATGCCATTGTAATCTTAGTGCAGAAACCTCATATGGAAATGAATGCAAAATGTGTTTTCAGAAAGATAGAAACTGATTTACCTTAAATAACACACTAAATGCCCAGTGACAAAATAGTAACATAAATGCCTCAGTATAAATATCAGGATGAAGTTTTAAAATGTTTTTGGTTTGGCTTGTGCCAAACATTTTTTAAGCAGTTGTGTTTTTTAAGGAAATAGATATTGAGGCATTAAGCAGGTCTGGAAGGCCAATTTGTCTTGTATGTCCATATCATAGGACCACATTGGGTTATTTCATACACAGCTGCAGGGAAAACTAAACATTGTGGGCTGTGTATTACTGCTAGATGTCAGGTTAAAGCAAAGTAAGATTGGGACAAATTCAGGCATGAGGACGGCTTGTTTCTGTTATCTCAATATAAAAATGTCTGGCAAATATCCCTACAACAGACCTGTAGCAATCAAAACGAGTAGTAAGGCAAATGGTAGTCAGTAAATAAACGTTTGTATAAAGAAGGGTGGGTCCTGACATCCTAACCGGCTATTTAGGGTAAATGTCATAATAGTACAAAGGGCTAATTAGTCAGGTATCATTTGTCTTTACAACCACTTTTATTTGATCAGGTGTTTTTCCTTGAAAAACCCACTGTCAGAGCAAACCTCCCATTTAACTCATTTAACCTTGACAACAAATGGATCTACAGGATGGAAAAACACTTTCTTTTGTTTATTGCTCAGTGCTTTCTGCCTGAAAATATTAAAGCTTAGAGCACTGTCAATGAATCTCAGCCTAAATCTGTTTTTTGTGAAATAATGGCAGACCTGTCCTTCATTTATTTTGAATTGGTTCTTTATGTAGAATTATAGCTGTTTAACAAACAACTCATTTACTGAATTTGTGTTACATGTCAATAAAGCTAGATTGCCAAGTGAATTTTAAACTTAGGAAACAGAAATAAACCATTTTAAATGACATTCTTTGGTTTGTCAAAGTTTTGCCTACTAAAGGGAACTCTGCATTAATATTTCATTTTGTAATGCTTCATTAAGGGCAAAGAAAACATCATAAATCCTCCTAAAGTAAGCACCTCGGTGAGCTATTAAAATAAACAAATCATGTAGGGAATTGGGTTTTATACAGTGTTGTTATGTAAGGATTTTCAAAATGGTTTTTGTTTTCCATGGTCTGTGGATACCGGCCGCTGGGTGTGTGAAAAAAGCCAGTGATCACAGAGAAGCATTGCCGGTGTCCCTGCCCTCCACGATGTCCATTTGGGCCTTGAGAGCCGCTGGCTGGCCAGCTCTGTACTTGCCACAATCAGGGATCTTGTTGGCCTGCAAGCTCTTGGTGTGGCGGGAGTACCAGTCCCTCTGAAAGGCTGCTTTCACCTGCTCCACGATGGTGGTGTTCCTCTCCTCTACACCCTCTGGCTGGCTGATCACCAGTCCTACGCCCGCGTTGTACAGAAACTCATCCCCCACCCAGTCAAAGTTGCCTGAAGGACAAAACCGTATATCTCTGCACTCAGTCCATCAAACCAGCAGACACCTGAGTAATTCACTTTTATTTAGGCACAGATAGATAGGCAGCATCCATCTATGAGTTAATTATGTTTTTATTAAAATATTTATAAATCAGTAAAACAGCCAAGAGTTTTATATCAATATGCAAATAAACACACTAAGTACTCACCTATATACACTGAGCTATCAGTCACCATGAACTTGTTGTGGTTAATTCCATGCTGCGTACCATCCTTCTGTTCCCTGGGACTAAAGAACTTCTGCACAATAAGCACAAGTACAAGGGGTTTTAATTCTATAGGTACCCCATGAGATCTGCTGAAAACTAGGATTCACCAAGACATATTCTAGGTAGCAAGCTGATTTTTTATAGCATTGAAACCCACTAGACACTATATAATGGCATGAGATTGGTCAAAGTCTAGTGCAGGCAAGGATGACCTACACACTCTGACTGCTCTGGCTGAATGTCTCACCAATTGGTTAGACATACAAAGCCACCAGTTACTTTTGGGCACACTCACCACCTCCAGGGTGCAATTGGCCAGCTCCATACACAGCGTCTTTAGGGACCACACAAAGTTAAAGGTCAGGGGGTGCGTCTGCTTTGAGCAGCTGATCAGGAGACGTACTTTGATGGCTCTCAAGATCAAAGCCTCCCGGAGCATCTCGTCGATACGTGACCAGTATCTATGATGTGGGAGGGAAGTAAATAAGTTACAGTATAAAGCATTGGGATATGAACATAAGAAAAAAATGACCTTTTACCTGAGCTATAAATGTTATTATAGAAGTATCTGTTTTGATCAAGCAGATAGAAATATACACACAAAATATATATTCATCGTTCCATAACCACTTTTCCAATGCAAGACTCGAGCAAGACTAGACCACGTCAGAGAAAGCACAGTGCACAAGGCAGGGGACACCATGGACCGGATACCAGGCCATTACAGGATGCACAGACACACACCACAACAGTAAGAAATCAGAGAAAAGCCCCACAATCTTGGGGAGAACCAGGGCCGGATTAAGGGTACTTAGTGCCCCAGGGCAACACACATAACGTCATGTCAGAAAGAAATGGAGCTGATTGGTGGCTCAAGAAGTTCAGCGAAGAAACAGAGCTGATTGGTGGCTCGTGAAATTTAGAAAAGGAACAGAGCACATGTACAATACACAACCTCATTAAGTATATCAGATATTAAACTGCACTTGTTAAAAGACATTTGTGAATAGGATTGGGGGGTGTTATGGGGGGCACTCTGCTTAGTGCCCCCCGAGGAGGTAGTGCCCATGGGCACGCGTCCAATTGCCCATAACCCTTGTATGGTTAATGCAGGACAGGGAAGAACAACAATCCAAGCACACTAAGAAATTTAACCCAAAACCCTGGTGATGTGAGGCAGCACTAAATGATGCCGTACAACATAAATATGCACACAGGCAGGCAATGAGTTAAAGCCTCTGAAGTAGATTCCCTGCCCACCTGTATGGGCTCCTGTTGATGAGGGGCAGGTAATTGGTGATGGAAATGTAGATGAACCGCTTGGCTTCCTGGATCATGTGGGATATGGCGTCAATGTCCATCATCCGGTCTTTTGGGCAGAAAGCTTCCGGGGAGCTCTGCGATCAAACAACCCAGCAGAAGGACAGTGGTGACACAGCTTGTATGACTTCTTGTCCTGGTTTATTTGTCTTTGGAGTCATTCTTCAGTCCTGTGGAGCACATGTTCCCTCCACAACATCTGCCCAGCGTAGAGAACATAACTCTAGGGGACACTAGGCTGGAACCTAATTCTGCCCATGGCTTTGCTCAAGGTTTCTCCAGGTCCTTTCTCTGGTTTTATCCAGTTTTATCCCCTCATATTTTATCCTACAGTAATTACCTTTGAAATGTTATGTGTGCAGGTCTCCTATAAAATAAACCTAGAGTGAATGTCAGAAAAGCAGGTTATGATGGTGGGGATTGTACTGAAACACCTTTGAATAGATGCTGAGTGAATGTTGCTGTGTTGATTCTGCCCATCCGCACTGCTACTGGGAGATGAGTGTGTCACATGTTTATGTACCTCCAATAGGATGAAAGGGGTTACAAATAATGTCTTTTGAAATTTAATTAAGCTGAATCACTTCGGAACTCGACACATGCCTTCCAAATCACGCTGACGTAATTAATTAACTTGCCAGCCATACATTTGAGACATTACCGTAGCAGTCTGTTTTTAATTGAATTTCCCTTCAAACATGATGACACACTTGATGGTATCGTCCAACTGTCCCATCAGTTAAGAGTGAATGTTGTGAGACGGTCAGATACTTTACAGAATCTATACAAAAAACAAATTTAACAAATACTGTCCTAGAATGATTCTAACGTGCATTAATCTACTACTGTACTTGCAATGAAATGCACTGCGTGCAGAATTACCAAGCAAGCATTATTCCTGGAGATAATTTTTAAGAAACGTTGGGCAGACTTCAGAAGTTTTCTTTTGCTCCAAATAAATGTATTTAGAGTGAAAATGTTACATTAGACTTTCGCAAACAAAAATAAAAGAAAAGCACTTGATTATCAGTATGCACAATTATTAGGTAATCAGAAACTAAGTGGATTTTTCTCTCTTCACAATCTGCAGAAATAACAGTTTTAGGTATTCATTCTATTTAAGGAATCCCAAAATCAGTCATTCTATATAGTCAGTTTTACCAAGTTTAGTCCTATATTAGCTGAGGAAGCTAAGATCTATGTTTTCACGTTTTACTTGCAAGCCCTGGGCACAGAACCAGGGCAGAGATCAAACCTGCAACCTAGGGGGTGTCAGCCAAAGTATTGTAAGAATTAAAGAGAGATAATGTTTAATTTTGCAATGCTACTCAATGACAGGTCTGTGTGGCAATACAGGTACCTCAAAGACAGCGCATCTCATCAGAGTCACTACACTGCCAAAAAGTCCCACGGCCTCTGACCTCCACATGCTCTGGAAACCTCAAGTGTGGCTCTCAAGAAATAAAGGATACAAAATCCTGTTTGCTGGGGCACCCCAG
The DNA here is from genome assembly GCA_026780765.1 of Petrocephalus schoutedeni. Lineage (NCBI taxonomy): Eukaryota > Metazoa > Chordata > Actinopteri > Osteoglossiformes > Mormyridae > Petrocephalus > Petrocephalus schoutedeni. The sequence goes on from JAODKL010000062.1 coordinate 3,258,601, forward strand.
GAGATCAGATGACAAACACACACTTACGGACACATAGGCCTCAGCCTTGGTGTTGTTGAGCTCCAGCGAGAGGGCATTCTCCTTGCTGTACAGGGCAGACAACCTCTTGGACCAGATGGATGGCAGATAGTCCTTGTATTGCAGCTGAGAATACAGGCTGAACACTCTATGCATGTCTAGCCCCAGGCAACTGCAGTTGTACAAGATGACCCCAAGCTCCTTCATCTGTGGGGTCAAAAAAAGACTGTGGAATCCTGCGTTGAAGCACTTCATGCACCAATGTCAAAACTCGATCAAAGTCTATGTATCAAACACACAGGTTATGGCAATCAATGTGACAGACCTAAAGCAAGCTGCAAATTTAGATAAGCTGGCAGCTCATCAGTAGGACATGAGAAACAAGAGAAGATGCAGATACACCAAACTACAACGGCATCTTTCATTAGTGGGCAAACTACATATTGGGCATGAGACCAGTTTCAATAAATCGCATGACCTTTAAAGTTCCTCTTGTGTTGCCTCAGAGAAAACAATTCCTACACTTCCGGGATGAAGAGTACTCATTCACCGTTTCACTGTCCACATTATAGGAAAATTTATCTGCTGGAATTGGATTTGATTTCACATTTCTCATGTCTGCAAGAAAGTACTAGCCAGTGATACATGACTATATAGATATGGATCGTGCAGCATCCAATCAAAGGTCTGCATCTTCAAATAAAGCTGAAGCCTGAGGTGGACAGCGCATAGTTCATATCGTGTCCCCAGGGACTCATCAGTCTGGAGGTGCAGCCTTCTTATAAAAACACTTGGAGTTTCTCTCCTTGCATTGGCAACCCATGCCTGTGAGACCTTGGGCCTGCTGAGCTCCTGATGTAGAAGCCAGGTTCACCTCTTTTCGTTATATTTTCACTTCCAAAAAGGCGCCTCTCAGATGCTTGATGCAGACATTTCAGGGAGAGACTGAGGGGAAGACTGGCGGAGGGATAACGAGAGAGAGAGATCTCAGCCCGCAAGCTGATTAAATTACATGGAGAGAGAGTGATGGAACAATGGCAGCCACTTTCCAGAGTCTCTCTCTCTATCGCTCCCCAGAATCTCAGCCGCACTCCCCCATCACCGCTTGCCCCCTCATCTGTCTCTATGGCTCTGGTGAGCGTCCAGGACACTTAAATCAGCGCGTGCCCAGGCGGCATTTCAATTTGGAGTTTGCGGAGCAAATAAATTTCTTTGGCTGTGGTGTCAAACCATCTCCGCGTGTTACGGCATGGAGACGGCCACGTTGGCTTGTTTTGCCGCCCCGGCCCATGTTGACACTCGTCGTCTCTCATCTGCCGAGCGTGAAACAGTTGTCAGAACATCCCAGAGAGCTCTGGCAAGGGCCGGCTTGAGGCGAGTACACAGCAATGCGATTTGTGCAGACTGCTGCACGTCTTCAAACACACATTACCCCCATGCACATTCCTCCCATGCCTCCCGGTACCTCTGGCAAGACACCTGCTTTGTGAAGCCCCAATGACCTTGTGAGTCTGTCAGGGCTCCCGTCTAAGACCTGCAGCAGTTGTATGGCTTTCATCCTGCCCCCTGGTGGCATGCAGATTTGGACTCGGTTGGTTTCATTCAGTAGTCTGCTGCAACCTCTAAAAACTTTCCCGAAAACTCATGGCACTGCACTATCCTCGAAGTGCCAAAGTAAAAATGCCAGCGAGCATGGGTACTGTAAAACTGCACAGTCTACGGTCAATAAAAGTCTTCATTAAGGAAATGGATAACATAAAACAGTAACGAGTGCTGCAGTCTTATGAAAAAGTTTGGGCACCCCTTGATAAATAACAGATTTTGGTGATTTTATAATAGAAAAGACGTTAACACAGTCTCTCTAGGAAATGGAAAAAAATACGCAGTATTTTCAGCAAACATTGATGCATAGTTACTTTTCATGCCATAAATTGAACCAAAATAAAAAATAAAAACATTATTATGGCACTGTGCAAAAGTCCAAAGTCCAAAGTCTCAGATTCTTTTTACAAGGTTTCAGACCTTAATCAGCTCGTTAGATCTGATGCTTGGCAACAGCCATCATTAGTAAATGTCAGCTGGTGCCAATTTCAAAGCTTTACAAATACTCTGACTCTTCAAACCTTGCACGCACACACTTGTGGACACTCAGTGTACACATAAAAAGACTCATTGGGTTAGAAATGGAGGCTTTATCATGTGATCCACTTGTCCCCGATGGCCCAAAAGAGGCTCTGCCTAACATCACACACACTGCTTCCTGGACACTTGCGTGACTCCCGCCTGGTCACGGCTGAAGTAGTCCATGACAGCACAAACAAAGCCGCCCCGAAGTGTTGTAAACAGATCAAAGCGTGAAGAAGGCAAGGTCACCCAGGCGCTGAGAAGCAGCGCTCTCTGACAGAACCGCTGCTTTTGGGCCAACCGTGACAGGTGATTGGTTGCTCAACGCCGCGGAACTTGGAGACGGATGGCGCGGGGCAAGACGGGAGCCACAATTCACTCCGACAGGTGAGATATTCGGGGTCCTTATGTCACCCGAGCGAGGTGTTGGACAGGACTTATTTATGTCACCCTGTCACCACAGGCTGCAGCTGTGATCGTGGTCCTCAAGTACCTTGGAGAGTGAGCGCCAGTCCATGCTGGCACTGCCGATGTACATGTGCTGGCGGTCCACAACCCAGAAGGAGGAGTGGAAGTGGCCCCTGGTCAAAGCGTTCATGTTCAGGTAGCGGACATCCGCACCTGGCCAGGGAGGAACGGACAAGATACTGGTCTGGGGCACAGGTCACAAAGCACATCTACACATACTTAGATAATTCAGATAAATCAGATGCACTCAGACAAACATCCATTTTAAAAGTTCATATCATACTGCTATTTTCTTTTTTGCATAATTAAATTTGAACTGATTGTTGGATTACACATTTACTACATTGTGATATTTTGGTTTGTCCACACAGTCATAAAGAACCAGTACTAAGACTTTCTGCAACATTTTCAATTAATAAACCTTTGTTGCCTAATTGCAGCATGGAGCTTTTATTTTTTAAGTTAAAGATTCTTCGTGTGATTATTTGGAAAAGCTAAACATTAAGTGGTTATTTTCAGCAGTTTAAATGAAGTTGTCATATAAGTACCAGAATACTGGACCATTCATTTCAGCCTCAGTTTTAGATATGAAGAAGTTGGAAAAATATTGCTCAAATCAGTGTTCGAAAGCATCCCATAGATATTTAAATGTGGTGATTCATGAAACCACTCCTAAATTTGTTTAGCATTATGAAGGGGGACATTATCTTGGAACAATAATCATGAGAGAACATAGTTTGTACCACGGAGTGCACCTGCTCCTGTAAAACAGCCTCAGACTGCTTGGCCATTAACCAGGCTAAGAAACCAGCGACTCCCACAAGATGGCTGCTCAAACCAAAAGACATTGTAGATTAGAGGCATCTTTTGACTTCCTCCAAAGCTAGACCCATTAGGGAAAAGGGTGAAAGCTGGCTCATTAAACCATATTATCTTCTTAAATGCTCAGGGTTACAGGACATAAGTTTCCATGGTTTTGAGAACCTGCAACTGAGGCACCACCCCTTTGTAAATTATATTTCTGTATATTGCTTTTAAAACGTACTTATGAAAGTGTTGATGGACATACCTCTGTCCAGTTGATACAAACTAAGAATTGGCACTCAGCCTGTTTGCCCATCTGTTGTATATTTAAACACTGAAGAGACCTGCCCTGGCTGACAGAAACGATCTTGACGTGATATCTCATTATGGCACTGATGTCACACTGCTGGCCTCCTCCAGTGTCCAGTATCCACTCATAGAGAGTATTGAATGTCTCGTGTTTTAGTGAAATCAGAACCCTCAGTATAGCAGTGGAAAACAGTGACAAGAGTGTCAACAGTAGTCGTAGGACTATGTCCTTTTAAGGGTTGTTTATTACATGCATGTTTGTCCACCATGTTTTAAAGCATTAAATGAAACAAACTATATTTTTAATGCAGATAAATTAGCTTTTCAATTAAAAAATATTAGGTCTACAAACAGATTTATTGTACGTAGGACATTTCAAAATACATTTAACAAGTGTTTAGCAATTAATGTTCTCGTTCATCATGCATGTCTGACATGCTGATGGTGCTGTTGGCGGTAATGGCCAGGGCTGCTGTCTGTCTGTCCACACTTACCTTTTTCTGACAGTCTCTGCAGTTCTGAGGAGTTGGTGAGACCACTGGCCACCTTCAGGCTGATCTGGTGGGACTTGAGGTCCAGGAGCCGCTGAAACAAGTACTGACCCTGTTGAAATAACCACAGATATAAATTCACAGTTTGCCGATTCCATGCCTTCAGGTGACTTTCTGTCCAGAATATTAGTGCGGAAATGTGAAGGAGAGCTGAGTTTGAGGCAGTGGGCCCCTTGACCTATGATACCCTGACTGCAGTGCCTCTGTACCAAAAGAAGATGAAAGGGATGAAAACCACGTCAGGCTTCTGTGGTGAGGAGACCCACGAAACAAAAAAAATGGCTTGGCCCCTCTTGTGACTGCCCTGCAGTAATATGCATTGTTGGGCAGATGCCTACAAGGTTGTTTGTGGATTTCAACGAGTGGTGTTCTACTGAAGGCTTCTCATGTTGCCAGATGATGGCTGGTGATGCAGGCATCTCAAAGCACGTGAGCTGGACCTGGCGTGGTGGGTGTTTAGGGGGAGAGTTGTGAGAAATGGGGTAATTAGTTCTTACAAACTCGGAGAAATGAGATTTAAAATTTTAATTGTGAGCTAAAACTAATCTCCAGCCACCTAACCATAATGGCGTTCCACAGTGAGACGTTATAGCCACTGGTTCCCATCATCCTTTATAGTTTCATTACCAAGGTTGATGGAAAAAAACCTGCTAAAGGCTTAACTGATTAGGTTCCTACACTGCTGAAGGCCAGAGGTGCAATTTCCATTTGCCCAGCAGCCACTGTGGAATGAGCCGTAGCAACAGGGACATGAGTCTCATCACCGTTCCACATTTCACACTGAGCTGCCTTTGTGCTTCCACTGAAATCTCTTTGCCTTGATTTGGCCCAAATCAGACATCCCCGGTTGTAGCCCAGGATGCAGGCCAGGGCTATGCGCGTACTCAATGTGAGGACGAGAGAGGAAAACACCCAGATGGCATGTGGAGAACCTGGGGGATGCGATAAGCCTCTCAGGTTGCTTTCAGAATCAGGCAACACCTGTGCATCGCATTAGGTAGCGTCAGTGGTCAAACTCGAGTGAGCATTTCCCCAAACACTTCCCATCTGCTCCATTAAAATCGATATCCAATTACGCGTGAGTTCTGTGGCGAGATTCTTTTTGCAGAAAATGCAATGAAAATTTAGTACTATGGCCATTTAGTATTTACAATGAAATAAAAATAAGACTTTTTTAAGATGTATAGTCTGCTGACGAGTAAATCCATTAAGTCAATGTGGGCGTCTGCCAAGGTGTTTAATTATTGATATGCTGATAGCAGTGGCCCTTCTCTTGATTTACAGCAGTCGCTATTCTACTTACACTCACCAAGTTAGTCTGCTTACAACAATCACTTTTGCGAGAGCAGAACTGTCACTGTTTCCTTTTTCCTATTTGGTCCACAGTGGGGGACTCATACCTGTTCAGCACCCAGAAAACCAGAATTGAGGTCTGCTGAGGTTAGGGCCCAGTGGGAGGAGACAATCTCAACTGAGCGGGTGGCCAGGTCCAGAAGCTTGTGCAGGCCCACAGAGAGAGGTATGCTGCTTGTGCCATTTTCTGAGAAGGTGATGTCTTCAGGAATATTCTCCACGAGGACTATCCTGTGGAAACACATCATTCCATTTTAAAATGTGAAAAAAATAAATAAATAAAATGTGAAGTCGGTTTTTCTAATAACAATAAGTGGATGCTTTCTTGTGTTCTGACATTGCGTGTGATGTATCCCTAATGTTGTGTATTATAGCATTTAGCATGCGTCATTAGAGTCACCCAGACCCAAAATGCCAGTGATGTCCTTCTAATAAAGGAACTATGAAGATTTTAATATGAGGTTCTACACTGTTCTAGATCATTAGATCACCCTCAGAGTCAAAATGTATAGCAATTGCTGATCTTCAGAATGAGCTGAACTCTAGCTATCTGTGACATGAAGAAATGATTATTTGGAAGAAAGAATTCTGTCCAGAGGCATGTTGAGATTCTGCTATTACTTTTAAGCATGACGTAGTATGAAATATGATCCATGTAATAATATGAATAAGCCTGTCACCATGCTTTAATACAGAATCACATCAGATGTGAGAAAATGCTGAACTAGCAGGCCAGAAATGACCAGGATAATGCAATATATTCAAACTCCTGTTAAAACACTGAATAACCTAAAAATATGGCCTCCACTCGACCTTATGAGACCTCCCTGCTCTTTCTGTCGAATAAGCTTCCTTACTGTAAATATGATCATAAATAAATCTGCCAGTGAAAAAATAGTTTCTACCCATAAAACCCACACCTTCACGGATACCAGCAGCCATAGCAGGTCCAGTTAAACAGTTCATCATTCAAGGGGACGATGACACCTCAGATCAGGACATAACGCTGGATAAATGTAGGCTGGCCCATCTCTCATAAATAAGAAATTAGAATGTGGCATACTGAGCACACAAAACCTGAAGACTGCTTCTGTTCCTCTGGCCGATGAAATTTCCCACAGGTTTATGAGCACCCGCTCGGGCCGCCCCTGCACTCCCAGCAAGATCTCATCAGCCCTGGGCACTTCGGCGTGCAGAAGAAAATGCAGCGATCACTTATTCCTCTCAGGCGGGGAGAAGCAGCACAAAGCCCTGTTTTAAACAGACCCTAGCCCAAAAAGAAATGAAAGAAAGAAATATCTGGGAGAAACCAGAAAAATGCTCAGACGAAATGAATGGCATCTTGATTGCTTTAAGAACTCAGTTTGCACATTCAATTAAAGCAAACTATTGCGATATTTTAAATGTACTTTAATTCCCCCCCCATTCATTTCCCTGCCCAGATTTTTCAGCAGTTGGATGAAACATTGTTATTGTTGCAAGCAAAATGAAATGGGCAAATTGAAGGAAAGCTTAGTGGCAAGCAAGCTCACAAAAATATGCAATCAAAGCAGACTGCCAACACGAGACGCTATAGTGACTGACCGTCCAGTAGCTGAGGAACATCTAAAAAATGATTTTCCTTGATACATTATGCAAAAGTGATTTTGGAAAAGGGCTTGGATTTCAAAGGTGCACTTCTTGCTGTATTTTAAAGATTTGTGTTTGTTAACTAACTGGGTAACAGTGCACTCAATTGCCAAGATGCAGTTATATAATGGTATCTGACTTTCTCCACTGTTTTCAACTTAGTTTTACGTTTACAGTTTTCCATGCTCTGGAAAAGACAGCATTAATCAGATCCCTCCCCCCCCCCCCCCCCCCAATCATTTGAAAAGCATGAACTTTCCGATGTCTGGGAGTGTCCCAGACACAGTCACTGGCTCCTGGTAGCTGGGAGACGAACAATAACTTCCTAGCATCAAAGACGTTCTGCAACATTAACATCTCATTAAGGTTTCAATGTGCAGCAAGTGTTTCTGGGATTTTTTAACCAACTATTGTTGTTAGGCTCTCTGCACTCAATTGTTCTGGAGCTTAATCAAAAATCTGTCAAATGGCTATTCTGGTTTGTTGAGTGTTAACACAGCACCAGTTTCACTGAACTGTATGACTGTGTATTTCAACTGTCACAATAAAGTATATGTATACTTATTATAAAGCTGTGTTTATCTGGTGCTACGCTAAGTGAGCCAGCATATAATTCAATTCAATTCAGTTTATTTTTATATAGCACTCTTCACAACAGAGTTGTCCCAGGGCGCTCTCCATGGGTGTGTTGGAATACATTGATATGCAAGACAAAACAGAGTGGAACAGAGAAAATGAAATACATAGAATGAAAGAAAGGGAAAAAGAAAGAAAAGAAAGAAAGCCAATTGACAACGGAGGAGAGGAACCAAAAACTCCCAAACAGGGAGAAAAAAAACCTTTAGGGGTCCAAGGTCAACTAGCTGCCCAACCCCCCTGGGCATGCTAACATTACAGACAAAGAAAGAGTGAGCTTGCTTGCTCAAAGTGAGAACTGTTGTTGAGGGCAAGCCAATGTCCATCAATGAATCAATCAGTCCTCCATGCTGGCCATTGAAGGCTGCCCCCGATGATGTTTTAGGTCATAGGCCATATCCGCGACGTCACCCTATTCTTGGAACTGGACCAGGACTACAGCTCAGATGGTGCCCACCCCGGGCACCATCTGGACATGTAGGAAGGCAAATGGCAAATGGGATAGTCAGAACACGCATTGACACACTAAGGGACAGGCGTAATGGGCAAGACATGGAATGTACAGCGACACCAGCGACCATAGTTATGTTGTGTTATGTGTTATGCGGGTACGCTAAACTGAAGTAATAGGTCTTCAGACGAGATTTAAAGACTGAGACCGATTCAGCATCCAGAACACAAGCTGGTAAACTACTCCACAATATGGGGGCCCTGTAGCAGAATTCTCTACCGCCAACTATCGCTTTATTTACCGGTATATGTGGCACAACGAGAAGACCTGCATTCTGTGACTTAAGTGTATGATGTGGCTTGTAAGCTGGAAGTAATTCAGTTATGTAGGTAGGTGCTAGACCTTTAAGTGCCTTATATACAAGTAGGAGAATTTTGAAGTCAGTCCTGTACCTTACAGGAAGCCAGTGCAGGGAACTAAGAGCAGGGGTTATGTGATCAAACTTCCTGCTCCGGGTCACAATTCAAGTTGTTGCACTTTGAATACATTGCAAGCTATTTATCGTACGGTGTGTGCTCCCAGATAACAAACCATTACAGTAGTCTAGCCTACTATATACAAAGGCATGTATCAATTTCTCAGTGTCTTGAATATTAAGGAATCATCGCGATTTAGCGATGTTGCGTAGCTGTAGGACGCACACCTTCGAGATGGCAGTATTTAGTGAGAAAAAGTTTTCAGTCATCCAAATCTTTACTTTGTTGAAGTGATTGGCTAATGTGACAATAGATGAGGTGTCAATAGGTGAAGCTGAAATGTATATTTGGGTGTCATCAGCATAGGAGTGATAACATGTTTTCTCATGATGTTACCTAACGGCAGCATGTAGAGAGAAAACAGTAAAGGGCCAAGGGCCAACTGATCCCTATGGTGACGATTTAAACCACTCCAACACCATTCCACACATATACAAATAACAGGTCAGACTCTTGAAAAGAGCTGAAAAACATACCAGTATACAGCAACCAGTAGACACCAGTAGCAACAGCACTGATCAAAAATTTCTTACTGTGCTGCTTCAGTACTGGTGCCAACCACAGATTAGAGGACCATACTCAAACCCTTCTGACTAGTGAGTTTAGTAACTTGCATAATAAGACTCTAACAATATGTATCACCCGACAAAACACTGACAAACTCCTTAGGATGTTAAGCTATAACTCTCTGTAACTGCTTCACAACCTTGGGTTTGCTTATCAATGACTTGCCATTATTATTTATTTACAATTAATTTAATAAATTATACTTTTCACAACATATATTTAAAACAAATGGGTGTATGTCTTTTACTATTGTATCCATCTTTATTGCTACATCCTGGTCACATGAAGAATGAGCAGATTTTGGGATACAAATCTGTATGCTCTGTACACTGCAACAGAACCAACTCAAGTGACATGGACACGGGTCAATAGCTACTTCTTCAGGATGGATGTTTAATGCCATCTAATTAATCACACACAACTGGATTAAGTCTATGCTTCTGCTTACTGAGATGACATCACCTAGGTATGGCTAGCGTTTGGCCTGAAGACAAGGGCTCAGCAGTTTCTTTGTTATCCTTACCCAGGACTCTAAAAGTACTTGATGAGTCACGTAGACATAGGTCTCACCCGTTTGCTTGCAAAGACACTTCACAAATTTGCAACTTTACCAAACAAAGATTTTAAACCTCTTTATTTATTGCCATCAATCACTTCAAGTTCTTGTAGACTGGTAACATTGGGGGCCAAACCAGGAAAAGTGGGCAAGCAGTAACAGCCAATCAGATGGGACTGATTTAGGCCCGAACTGTGGGAGAGCTTAGCAACAGCCACCTCAGAGGGAAAAATGACGGTCAGAAGGTACTTGATAAGGTTAGCCATGTTACTCTGGATTCACTGCTCTGCTGTCAAGGAGACCTAAAGAGATCTGACAAAATAAGGATTACGCAAAGGCAGAATGTCTTACACTTGGATGTGTTATTTGCTTTTTCCCCCCCACAAATGAGTGAATTTTGTTTTTCAAGACATCCAAAGTGCTTAATAACCACAAAATGACCAGTCTTTCCCTGAAGAGTCATGTCTCTCCATGCAAATAAAGATGAATGTAGACACAGATCCAAAATGGCAAAAACAAAGTCCTGCATTTATAAACCATCTGATGCTGAGCTACATGCAAATGCTAAATGGAAAAAATCTCACATAATCCCTCAGAGGTTTAGATTTACATTCAAGGGGCCAAGACTCATTTGTCTTTGCATTGCAGCCTGAGAAGCTGGAATGCACCAGCCACCTCCAGGGATTTCAGGCAGCACAGACTTCGTTATAGCTATTCTACCTTTTCAAAGTCCTAAAGCGGTGAAGTGTGTTGCTAAACAGCAGGAGAGCAAAGCCCAGAATAGATCCCAAGCCTGTTCTTCCACCCAGAATTCCAGGAGCAACCCCAAGTGCTGATGTAACAAGGAGATCCAGTGGGACAAGTTATTTTAAGCCACGTCTTGTGTTGGAGGCTCCCATTAATGTGCATCAGTGCAGTGTTGTGAATGCCATGTGCTAAAACTTCAGCGGTAATTCATTTGTTACACATAAACATCAATGCTGCAAACAGAAGATTAATTGAACAACTTCACTGCTAATGAAAAGATCTGGGAACAAGCGCTTTAGATTCCATTTTAAATATATACGTATATTTAAAAAAATTTAAAAACCTATTAAGCCTTTTGACTAATGGCTGACTGAAAGCATCAACAACAAGTAAAGGTGAAGAAAAGAGCGGAGTGTGAAATAACATTCAAATAGCAAAAAACACATTCAGAGAGAGAGAGAGAGAGAGAGAGAGAGAGAGAGAGAATGATTTTCAAAAAGATTAATCTGTAAAAAATAGTTAAATCGGAAAAGGCTTACAGCCTGGACTACACTGGCTACAATATGTATCTCAATATCTACAACATCTCAAACAGCATGTAATTTACTTTCATGTATGAAAATATGTGTTGATTTTAACCATCCTGATCAATATTGCATTGTTAACAGATTCAGAAGTGTATTTTATTTTCTTTTTCTCTCAAATGTTTTATCGATAAGCAATATCTAAAAAACCACAGGCCTTGAAAGTTGCTCCACTGTACACAAGACACTGCCATTTCAGCATTTTCGCTAAGAAAATGCACGGCCAACTTATTCCGTAGAGACCCAGTGAATCTCTGTCCAGCAATAGGTGACAAAAACAGCTGAGCGAGGTGCTGCAGTATCACCAAATAAACAACGAGCAAATACACAATATGCCACATTTCAAAACAGGCTGGAGAGAAACGCTTTGTTAGAGAATTAGACACATCCATTTTTGCCACAGAAAACTAAGGCCACCACAGAGAAAAGCCCTCAGCCACACACAAAGGATTCAGTTTTGAACCTGAAATATGCAATTTTTGGAATTAATCATGCAACAAACACGTCAGAATTTCTGACAGGTGCTAGTTCCACAGAATGCGAGGTCGTGCTTTGCCATGTGCCAGCCAACTGACAGCCTCCAGCCATCGAATTAGCAGCAGAAACTAACAGCAAGCACACAACAGCCGGCCTTGAAAGCCTCTTTACGGTCTTCATGAAATGTTACAGCGGGTCGCCGAAGTTCCCTTGCCATTCTGCTACTGTCTCCCCAAAAGATGAGCTCCTTACCGGCATTCAGTGCTGCAGTTGTCCTCTGTGATGCCGTCCTCATCCCCCCCCCAGATGTCCACGGCAGAGAAAATCAGGGCCACCAGGACGGCGAAACAACACACTAGTGCGAAGATCACGATGCATTTCTGCTGAGACTAGGGGAAAAACATGAAAGGTGGTGTCACACACAGATTGTTATTGTTTTTATTCACCACTGTGAGTGCCCCAGCCTTTATAGCTGCTTGGATGCTTCACCTTCAAATGCAGGAATTCAGTTATGCACAAATGAAGAGAAGCATTACCTTAACATAAGCTCAGAAAATCACCGACATAAAGGTGCAGTTCAGCTAACAACTTGCATTTTGAGTAAAGCTGATACACTCCAGTAAACATTAAAATGTGAAATGCAAGAACCATCACACAGAAACATCTCCTTGTCATCCTGTGGTGCCTACCTCATTGGGTGATACAACTGATACACCATGGCACCTGAATAAATGTGCGACAGACTCATTATAGTACAACCGTGTTACGTGGGAAGCTTATATTCCTGGAAGACTGGAGAGGGTGCAATCATAATGAACTGTACAATAAATCTCACAGACATTCAGACAGCTGGTAGAAAAATAGATGAATGAGAATTAAGACACTGGGTATATCCAACCTTTGTTTCAGTCTGATCAGTACCTATGATATCTTCATCTATGAACAAGACATGCATATATCAGCAAGTAATTAATCTGGAAACAATTCACGTGTATAGAAATGATGAAACAAAAGGTCTCATTATTACAGTACTGCAAAAGTTGGGGTAAAAAACACAAGAGCACAAAGCTCTCAAAAGAGAGGGATTGCATAAAACATCCTAAGGTGAAAAATATAGTTCACCTAACCTAACAAACACCATTGCCTAGCCTACCTTAAACATACTTAGAACACTTACATCAGCCTACAGTTGGGCAAAATCATTAACACAAAGCCTATTTTATAATAAAGTGTTGAATATCAATTTATTGAATGAATACAGGAATACCTATCGTAAAGTTGAAATATTGTAACACGAACCATTGTAACCTGGGGAGTGGCTATATAAATTTAAATCTGGGTTTTTAATGATTTTCTGACTTGTCATTGTAAACATCTCACATTCGCCTAGAGAAAACAGAAAGACGGGTGATATTTTGCTTGTCTGTAGAACAAGCGGGCATCTTTAATTAACGCAGGAAAATACAGAGCTTATCTGGCTCATTAACCCAGGATGTCATATTCAGCCAGCAGGTGGGTATTCAGCTTTCAATGCTCCGTTTTGGCCAATTCTAAGTAAGACAGCATTTTGGGGGCCTATTAGGTTCATGCATGTCGATATATCTGTGTGCCTACAACATAGCCATGCTCTTCAAATTACCCCAGTAACCCATAGTGTTGTGATCAAGGACACTTCTCTTCAATCAACCCACTCTCCTTGTGATCACCACTACGTGTCAGGCCAAAACAGTCAACAGAGGATTACCAATGGTCTTATCTGTCTGTCTGTGCCTCCAGGTGTCACAGACCACTTGGGTAAAGGGTTTTGTCATGATTAAAACGAAGGAAGTAAAACCAATATGACTGCACCAGCACACACAACACCAAGGAAAATCAATTTTCCCCAGCATGTCATAAAGTGTTTTTATCAAAGCTCGGGCACTGCTAAAGCATCACCCAGTTAGCAGCATGCAGACATACGTATTATTAAAACTTCAAATATTTCAGAGTAACCAGCATGACCGATACGCACATCTGCATCGTTTCGCTTCAGACAGACACAAACTGAATGAGGAGAGCATTTGCTATGTGCAGATTGTGACCCAAGTTATTTCCCTCAGTCTCCGACCACATGCAGAACTATGAGACTCAGGTGAAGCCGGCTACTATGTCATCCTGTCAGGGCACGATGATTGGATGGGGGTGCACATTAACCAGAGCACATACTAAAAAAAACAGTAACCAGTAACCAATCAGGAACCAAGTTATCAATAAGAAAGCAACGGCACATAATTTTCTGATTATATTGCCTGAAAATATGTACCTGAAAGTATGGACATAAAAACATAATCATTTTATGGTTACTTAGGATGTTCTCCAAAGATATTAGGCAGTAATGTCAGAAATAAGGAATACTACAAATAGGTCTGAATATCATCCATGTGCTAAATCAACTTCACCTCCAGAAATCACATTTCTCTGAAGCATCTTTCACAGTTAATGCTGTGCATTGATCTTGGAGGTTGTTAATGTGAAGTAGAATCTGTCCCATAAAGTCACTGCATACAGTAAGCTGGTCTGTTAGAGCTTCTATTGAAGAGTCTGGAGAGGTCAATGCATAGAATAACACAAAAGAAAAACATAACAAACATCATGAAATATTCAATGAGTGGTAGGTGTGGTGTTGTTTTGCATTGATTGTCAAATCTTCCTGGAAAATCAAATCTGCAACTGGAGATCTATATGGTAAAATTCATTATTCATGAATATAAAGGCAGTCATATCTGAGCCAACCAAAAAAAACACATTTTAAGAAGGTTCACCACTGGCTCAGATCCCTATGTGTGAGTTGACACTGACAGATGTCACCCATATAAAAGGACTACATCAAATACAATATAGTCTAATGATGAACAGTACAGCATAACTATAAAACATGTGCATCATATTTGTCAATTGGAAAATTGTATTAATGGACTGTCAGCCATGTACATAAACAGAAGCAATCTAAATTAATGTTTCTGACATGTTAGAGAGAATCAATATGTGAATATAGACCAATTAAAGATATCCTAATTGCACTCCCTTTGATGCTTGCATCGGAAGAATCAATGATACTCTTGTACGTGGTCAGCTGGGAAAAAAGACAGAGCCAGGGAAACAGGGAACAGAGAAGCTGAGGATAAGGACTGGTATGCTATGAAGATCAAAGCAGTAAGCAGTAAGATCAAAGGGGACTGACCAAAGCATCTCAGAACATCCCTAGCCAGGTTCTGGAGCTTTCTGAAGCAGAGGCTTGTGTGGCCCATTTTACCAATATCTCAACAAACAACCAAGTATTCTTAAGGTGACCAACCTAGTGATGTAGCTAAGACCATTTAAACCAAGACCAAGTCATTACCAAGACCAGATTGTATCGAATCAGAGACAAGACCAAGACCAAGGAAGGGTGAGACCAAAACAAGACCAAGACCAAGGCAGGGTGAGACCAAAACAAGACCAAGACCAAGGCAGGGTGAGACCAAAACAAGACCAAGACCAAGGCAGGGCAGAAACAGACTAATGTCTATGACGCACCTTATTGGCTGCATTTCAACTTTGAACCAGGACATTTTACACCCAATCACAGTACTGTGTTAACAGATGAATATTATACCGTTGTGATAAATATTGATGCATTTTGATGAGTGGCCTTGACTGGTCTTGAAATAAAACCTTAAGTCCTCTATGTCCAAGGCCAAGACAAGACTGAGTCGAAATAAATTTGATTCCAAGATGAGACCAACACTGCAAAACAGTGGTCTTGAGACCAACCACATCCAGTGGCAACCAAGTCATGTGGCTTCATGTCCCATTCTCCATGTTGTTTTGGTCTAGGTGGAATAAAGCATAATCCAGACACCACCAGTGACATAACCACTTCACAGCTTCATCCTCGTACTTCAGCCCTCCCCATCAGTTTCGCTCTCTGACCATGAAGCCAGTATAGCAAGATTATTAGTAGACAAACATATAGATAGTGAAATGTGGAGAAAATAGACAAGACATGAAAGGTCTGTACTAGCAGGGGGTCTCCTGGGTCCATCTGACTGCCAGCACTGAGCCGCTCCTGAGCTCTACAAAGGTCAGACATTCTGATGGTCAAGTTGCTCGGAAAATGTCCCAGGCTGGCTGAGTAACCCAGGCAGACAAGGTAGTGACTGGAACATGGACCAAGGCTCTGTGACTCAGATATCAGAAAACAAGACTTGTCCTGTCAGAAGAGACGTATTCTTCCTGGGTTAAATGTAAGCAATCATAATACAGCAAACGAGGAAAACGCAGAAGTATCTCAGGGCTGTAAAGAAAACCACGGGACGAGGGGAGGGTCTGTGTATAGATCTTGATCAGCATCACCATCAATACAAAGACACAAAAAACTGGTGTCAGCTATGAGATGTCCACCTCCCCCCACATGACGCTTTCCTCCTAAATGAACACAGATTGGCAAAACGCTAAAAGCTGTCTTTATACTTCAATCTTAGTCCTAAGTCAATCAGTGTGAAATCTGTCTGCGGAAAGGATTCAGTTATACTACTATAGGCATTTCCTTTCTCTGTAAAATTGATTCCTCAATAAATGCTGGCATTCATAACCAAAGGTCAGTTTTTGACTTACAAGATCTCAAAAGAATTTGAATCTTTGTGCACAACGAGCAGAAGCAGACTCAGATGTTTGATACTTTGATTTGTCACTGTTGCCATACTTGGCGATTGATTTTCTGGATTTGCCTGGCTGGCACTGTGCACATTGATCGTTGTAACACAATTACACATTAACACCAAGATTAACGGCAGATCCCATTGATCAGGTTTTCCTGCCACAGTCAGCAAACACAAGACATACTGTCATAATGTGCTGTGGTCCGCAGTGATCATTCCCTGTTGTGTGCAATTAATTTAAAAAATGACAGGCTTAGTGTGCAATCAGACATTCTCTTTGTTAGTCGAGGTCTGGTCCACACACCTTCCCACAGAGCAATTCCCCATTGCATAGGTAGAAAAGAAAAATAAACCTGTCAGAAAGAAAACAGTGTAATAAAAATTTACCCCGGAAGGTGAGCTTTTTAATTCCGAAGGGAACATTACTGTAACTGGCAATAGCTGGGGAAACAAATCAAACGTGGAAAAAATGAACAAAAAAATTCCACATCCATAAAATACAGCAAAGGGGATAAAATAATTAAAAAAAATAAGATGAGCCGAAGATTTTGCAGAGATTGTGTCCCAGTGTCACACAGACAGCACTGATCAGGGAAACATCAGCAGATGTTGCTATTTATAAGTTATTTCTCAATGTGACACCAAATATTACCATTCGTAAATAAGAAGAGTTTTCAAAGTAGCTAGGTGAAGTTTACTTTCTGTAATCAAAAGATTAAAAATAAGTTGGAAAAAACACAATGGCTACAATCGGATGGTTCATTGATTCCAATCTTCTCAGTCTCAACCAGTCTCACATCCGTTTTGTAAACAAAACTGCACACAATCATATTTCTCAGATATATCCCTTAGTTGAATGCAAAAGTAGCTTTTTATTTGGCAGATGGAAGCTTCTAGCTCTCTTTATAAAGGGAACACATCCAAGCAGTTGAGGGGGAAATCGCACAAAAGAGGATCAGACAAACCATCTGTGTACAAGCACAGACTGAACCCAAGTTGAACCCAGGGAATACAAGCTGAATAGGATCTCATTTATGATCCAGAGCACAGTGGTGGTAAAGTGCTGTGCATCACCGCATTATTTTTGAATATTCACATTTTGTAACCTTTGCAAGTTACTTACCATATGATGAGGCAGTTGCGGTTTAGTAGGGCAGTGAAGTGGCTTAGTGGGTGGCATTGTGTATGTAGATGTTGTGGATTCTCCCTGTGTTTGTGTGGGTTTCCTCTGGGTACCCTGTTTTTTTCACACACTTCCGAAATTGGTTGTCTAATGATGAACAAGCCTCCTGTCCAAGGTGTACCCTAGCCTTCTTCTCTATCCTGCTTGGGATAGGCTCCAAGCGCCCCAGTGACCCTGATATAAGCGTAAGCATAAGCGGTTGGAAGATGGATAGATGGAACACCTCATGCAAAAAAATGCTCTGTACATGTTACCAGAATTGGACTACAGCTACAGGCATCAGAGTTTCCACAGAGCTTTCCTATCCATTCTTCAAAGCCATGCTGCCCTAATGACTAAAGACGGGCCCTTCTGAATAATCAGAGAGACCTTCTCGGCAAAGCCACAGGCTCACATTCACTCTGTTAGGTAGTACAGTAATAGGCTGTGCTCTGCTGAATAATAAAGAGAAGCATTTTCCCATTATCTTGCAGGTTCACAGCTTACACAATGGGGAGAGTGAGCACACTGGTGGCAAAAGTATGGTCGATATAAAAATAAAAGACCTGCAGTGGGTGAAAGGTAAAATTGAACACTGTGCTGTTTTTCCCCAGGGGTGGGGATGAGTGGAGGCGCAATGCTAATTATTGTTTCACAGCCGTGCCTTCTGAGCAGTGCTGGGCTATGAACACAACGCTTGCAAATAATTCCTTTCATTTGGGGCAGGGCTTCAACAAACAGAGGCCAATGGGCTCTGTCGCACTGTGATAAACACAGTTGTGTTTAATCTACAGTACAGTGCTGACATGTGGTGGCAATATTACATTAAGCAAGTAGGACATCAAACATGGTTTATTAGAGCATCACAAACATGCAATTAATAAGCAATTAGGTAAGTGTAGGCATTAAAAAGCTCAAGGCCTGTGAAGGCCCAAAGCCAGCTGTCTGAGCATGACACAGTTTTAAGTGGTGAGTGTTTATCAGACTGCTTGCGACATTGTGAAGGCATGCTGACCTCCCAGATCCCGTGGGCCAAGTGAAGCACCCTGTCATTTGGACAGACACGGCTTCACAGCGGGCAGAAAGTACTCTGCTTAGGTTCAGCAGATGACAGGATGTTAGGGCCATACGTTCCGGGACACGCCGGCTCACCCCTTTTGATCTCTAAAGTGCTGAGGATCTCCAGGTTGGCCAACAGCCCACATAGGACAGGGTGAGAACAGCGGGTGAATGTTTTCCATGCTGCTCGGGGGCTCATCTCAAAAAACACAGTCCGGTTTATCATTGGACTGCTTATAATTAATCATTTTTCTTTTTAGATTGTGTTGCTTTAAATGGCTTGGCCTTGGGAAGCACTTAACATAAGTGCAGCTGTGAGATGCCATCTCTAAAGTCCAGTGCAGCCTTCAAGCGCCAAGTGTAAGAAGATACTGATTCAGGGAACTCAACTTACAGACAAAGGCAGCAACTCATTAAGTATGGACTGCCAAGCAAATAGTGTAAACTAAGCCCTTCGTTAACATAATGAACCATTTACAGGCCTTTTGACAAAAGTAAGTAAATAGCGATTAATGCCCTTGCATCTTAGTCTGTGGGCCCATAAGCAAGGCCCTTAACCCCCAGCTCCCTGGGCGCCCCTTGAGGTTGCTGCCCTTCACGGCCAAAGCTTGCTCTCACAGAGCAAGTTTGCATAGTTCTCTTAAGGGCCTGGTTCTGGGATACGCTGGGATGTGCTTAACAATATCACTGGACTTTATGATTGGCTAAATATTGTAGATTAGAGATTGGAAGTCCTTTCTACCCTTTTTGGACTCACAGGCTAAATATTACCAAAACAATTACCAAAACAGCAAAAGGCAGCTTATATAAAATACATTTTTCAGTGAGAACATGCGCACAGTATTGAGAAAGTATAAAAAGTATGCTTTGATCAGTCATGTGAACAGTTATAATGTCTGTCTAGTCCAAACCATGCATCACTTTATGCATGCGTGACACAGACCTCAAAGACCGTGTGCACATTAAACAAGACATTTAATCTGTTAAAAATTTCAAATGAAATCAGAACAATTAAACAAAGCTAAAATGAGACAATATCGCACTGAGCCCTGTTACTGGAATACACACAACACTGGCTAATTGGAAACCTTTAGGAAGACCACCGGCAATGAGGAAGTGATGTGGAAATCTTCTTACAGAAAATGAGGAGGGATAGAGACCTGCTCATTAGTTTCTAATCAACGCTGTTCTATCATGGGCTCATCTGCATGGCGTGTTCTAAAATTCTAGCAGATTGCTTTCAGTCCCTATAGCAATTATTCATCATTTTCCATTACCCTACACGTGTTGTCTCCACAAACAGGAAGTACCATTCTGCACTGAGAAATGGAATTCATAGGCAGATGTGTTACACGGTAATTCCATTCTTGTCCGGCCCAGGAAAATAATTTATGACTCCTGTCAGACAACCATGAAGATGTTGGCCCAGATTAGGTGGAGATTTTGTGGATCTGATGTGTGAGACCTTATATTCTATGGATGAAGAATCAGAATACACACTAGCTGTGGTTCAACAGAGCCAGGTATGATATATAAAATCACCAATCTAAAATGAGTTCAATCAGCAATAGACAATGTTTTTCCTATGGTAGCCAGGAACCAAAGCTGAATAACAAGCATAAATTAATGACATTTGCCCAAACGGATGTAATAAACAGTCATAAGGCTGCTTCCCCTGTTGAATTACTATGTGAAGAAATTAAATGGGCTAGAAGAAAGTAATGGCTACAGCAGGACATCGTCATTGACAGCAGCCACAGACCTTCTATTTCCTGAGAAGACCCACAGAAGCTATGCTGTTGATCCCAGGGGCATTTGTTCCTGGTTTCTCAGGCAGTAACTTCAATAACATTTGCCATACTCGTATTGTCTGTTCTGTTAGGAACAGTCTCCCAACAGAGCTGTGTTTGTGCCTTGCAGTCACACTCGTGACCAGCGTGTACTGACACAACAACCTACAAAGATGGAATCCAGCATGAAAAGATATGTAATGTGATTCAGGAACACTGCTGCCCTCTCCATGTATTGTGCACTAGAAAGACAGCTGTTGAGACACGGCAGCCCAGTTGTGTTAAGCGCTGATGAGTGCTGGGATGGTGGCCTTCCAGTTACTGCCAACACAGGGCAGAGCCACCTGATAGACATCAGGTCATAGTTTCAGTGGTGCTGTTACAGTGATCGCGAGCTGGTATCTGAGAGGACTGCGCAGCCTTAGAGAAACACTCACGAAACAGTGACCCTACACCAGGAGGTGTAGCCATTCCTTTCACTTTCACCACACGAGTCAAACTGAATACCAACAGCCTGATCCACTTTCATCACTGCACACAAATAAATAGACTCATAAATAAATAATCTGGCTGCCACAGGCCTTGACTGCTGGGAAGCGGCTAATTTGAATCCGAATGGGTGGAATATGTGAAGCAGCAGCGAGGGCAGTGACGGTGATTCATTTCCAGACAACCAAGCGTTTAGCCAGGGAAAATTCACCAGTCTGAGTATCTGCAAGTTAATGGGCACCAAAACAAAACAAAAAAACAGACAAACAAAATAAACAAAACCCTCTGAGGCGAGACCAAGAGCTGCAAATCACACTCCTCACGGACTTGTGGCCAATGGAAGGAGAGCGAGAAAGTGGAAGTCTCCCCCCTGCTTCTCGGGATGCACCACTGATTGCTGCCCCTGGACCCTCTCAGTCGATAAGTCAATTAAACCTCCATTAGAAGGACTTGAGAGCTCTACAGCTGCCCTCAGAGACCTGAGATCCCCCCGGCCCATGGGAAATTTGTCCTGAATGGAGGGAGGGAGGACAGACATGGCAAAGGAGTGCGCTGAACCACAATGACCGACAGACTCCTGGAATCAGCTCCCAGTTGCTCCCAGAATCCCAGCATGCTTTTCTAAATGCTGATATCAGCACGATATCTGCCTACCAGCTTAGAATCTACTGGCGATACCAAGAGAAACTGTCATTTCGATCCCTATTTGGGGGAGGTGAACAAAACGAATAAAAAAAAATGCTCGTTATCTTTATTTTTAACCTTATATATTTCTGGCTGATGCGACCGGATTGGTGACGTCCCCTTCTCCCTTTCTTACATTGGTTAAAGCGGCGCGTTTCCTCCTTTGTGTCACCATCAGCAGGATTCTGGAGGCGCCGTCCATGGGGATCCAGGAGGCTACATGACTACACGGTGAAATCTCTAGTCATGCATGGGGGGGGGGGTGTTCTCCAACAATTTTTTTTTTACCTGACCTGAATTACGATCGCTCCTCACATTTTCCCAGTATAAGTACTTGTGTACATGAATAGACTTTATACAGCCCTCTAATTTCTATGTATGATGCATGTGACCGATAAAGATCACTTGGACCTGATCCCAAGCAGTTTTCACTCCAGACTGAAAGCAGCTGGTAAAGTGCATTCAACAAATTGTCCTGGTATTTTCTGTTCACAATAATAACAACGGGAAATACATCTTTAAGTTAGATTTTTAATCACATGATCACTAAATGGACATTATAAAAAGAGAGGAGACAAACTCATAAAAAAGTCCTGCAATCCAGACCAGAATACACAGACAGTGGATGGATGGATGGATGGATGGATGTTTTCTTTCAGAGGGTTTGGGCATTGTTATTAATCACATCAGTGAAATCTGGTTTTAATTACTTCTACAAGTATGTACGATAACATATTACACATAACTGTACTCCAGTTAAAGGAGAAATACAGCAAAGTCATTTACTTCAAGTAAATATGAAACACTACTGGCAGATGGTGATCATGTGGGATATTGACAGTGGGTCTAATTTAAGTGTTTAGAACATTTAACACTTTTATGATTTTTGGTTGTCAGAACTCGGACGAGACAGAGAAAGCATCCTGCCCCTGTACGTGATTACACTATAGTAATTGAGATCTTGCATAAAATCCAAAACTTCTATGCATTATGAAGGTAGCTATAGTGCATTATAAATGAGAGCTTCATTGGTGCATATGGAGTATTATAATCAAAACTATATTGCCTTATTACTGTCAATAGAAGATGCTGTAATGCTTTATTGCCTCTTATATTGACCTTTATAATGCATTATGAAGGTATCTATAGTGCATTATAGATGAGAGCTTTACTGGTGCATATGGAGTATTATAATCAAAACTATACTGCCTTATTACTGTCAATAGAAGATGCTGGAATGCTTTATTGCCTCTTGTACCGACCATTGTAATGCATTATGAAGGTATCTATAGTGCATTATAGACGACAGCTTCAAGTAAATTATTATGGTTAATATAACACAGCACATCAAAACAATATTCTCCCATTTAAATTTCACTTTAAAGTGATTTTTTATTTCACTGTATGTTACAAAATGTGTTTTGATAACATTTTTCTAATTGAAAAAGAAATGCATTTAAGGATCCTGAGCACGGTGCAGGGTTTTCGTTGACATCATTCAGGTCCCAGGTGGGACTGGGACAGTCACTCTGTGGGGCACAGGGTGACCAGCGTGCCCCTGACAATGACTAAGCTAGCAAATGTCTTAATGTGGAGTGCTACTGTATGTGGGAACTAGTGCATACAGTTTACTCATGATAATGACCATTGAAAACACAATCAAACTTACACAATGCAAAGAGAGAGAGGGAGGCCACATCCTCTGGGACTACCCAGTTCCTGGGTACAACAGTTACAGCTAACCTCAAGAAGAGTCATTATTATTATTATTGTTGTTCTTCTTATTATTATTATTATATAAGCATAGAATAGAACATATTTACACAGCCAACAGTAAGTGAAAAGTGAAAAATATATACATATTTATTCTGACATTACACTGGTCATAAAAAGCTATTTATAAAGTAACTTTGCTATTAACCATCGGTTCTTGGAGAAGATTTGATTTAGTGGCCAATAAAAGTCTGGTTTTGACAGAGCTGCACACAGGAGACCAATTTGCGCAGGAAAGCCAACCAGTCATCCAGACTTACAGCAGCATTTCTTCCAGTCTGACAGTTTCTTCCTGCATCTGTGTGCCACCAGTATGTGCAAATTGAAGGTTTCTTTCCTACCAAATTTCTCCACTCCTAAAGGATTGTTTTACTACATTGAATTACAGCAAGACAATTGTATGGCACTGTTCCGTGTGAATAAAGAGGTTAATTGAGCTGTGCCATCAAACCTCCTCTGAGATGAGGCTGTTAAGACAGATTCGCAACCTAAAAGATCTTAAGAACCAGCTTACTGCTTCAATCCTGCAGTAAAAACCAGGATTCAGTGATAAAACCATGCACATTTAGTCAGCCCATTGTCCCTGGGACCTCTCTCAGCATGAGTTCTAGAAGAAAATTATTAGCATTTCCAAACCACTCCTGCACCCCCCCCAACCCCCAACATGTGAGTGCACATAAGAACACACACACTATCACGGTCAAGCTGCCCCCCTGCTCTCTACCCCCCCTCACCTGCCGCTATCTGTGCCCGATGGCCACCCTACTCAGCAGGCAGGGAAGACCCCCCCCCCACAGAAAACAGCATGATACAGGCCGGGTGGGTCAGTCAGCCCAGATGACCTCTCCCAGCACCACGCTGACGCTCAAAGGAGCAGTGGGCACGGAGGCCAGTTGCTCAACCTCTCACCTCCACACCCTGCTAAGTGAGAAACTCAGCCCGGTGCTACAAACTGCTCATTTGTGTGTTTTACCAGAAAATTAAAGGAGCGACCTCCAACAAATCCTAGTTCCTCTTTTAAACATAGGACACCCACAAGTTATTCACCTCTGCGTTGTTTTGATGGGGAGAAAAAGAAAAAAAAAGGAAAAAGTCATGAATTGTTGAAATTATACCACAGCCCAAGCAAGACACCAGCCAGCCACTGCATCGTCACAATTACTCAGAATGCAAGTAACAGCACAAAGTTTCATACTCACAATGAAGAGGCAGGGAAAAGTTTTCACCAACAAAGTACAGGCATCGCTTTATGCGTAACAACACATCTGAGCTAAAGAATTCCAAAAAAGGCACAAAAAAAGCAGCTAAAAAATAAAACAGAACAGCGACTGGGCCCTGTGGTCAGTAGACCTACTGACTGATGGGTCACAGGTTCCTCTCTGAGGGGATGAAGAGGAGCAGAGTCTCACCTTCATGCTGCGATTCGTACGACGACGGCCAGATCCCACAGCCGGGTGTCACCCCACCCGCCCCTGCTTCAGGCAGCCCCGAGCAGAGATCAGAGAGCCTGAGAGAGCCCTTTGGTGCGTGCGCCCCTCACGCCGTGCCGCACTCGCCCTGCTGCTGCACTCGCCCTGCTGCCGCTGGCTTTTATGGGCCGGGTGGCATCAGCGTGAGGAGCACGATGTGAGCCGTGTCGACAGGGAGCTGAGCATAGTGGCATCAATCTCCCCCTGCGTGCTCACACTCTGCACCCCGCTGGATGAGAGAGAGAGGGAGGGAGGGATGGAAAGAGAGAGAGAGAGAGAGACCCACCCTCCCTGTCCCAGCACTCTGCGCCCCTCCCCTCCGACAGTAAGCCCTACTCTCCAAGTCCTGCCTCCTCCCCACAGCTCAGCAGCCCACCCAGCAACAGCAGCTCCACACGGAGCCAGCCACAGTACCTGCTTTCAGCAAAGACTTCCAAGTGCTCAGCTCACACAAATCGCTGTCTTTAAAATTAGATATCGGCGGCATGGCGTTCGGTAATTAGTTAAGTCCCCCGGCTTGAGCTAGGAGAATTATGAGAAGAATTATGCCAAATCCAGCATAAAAAATAGATGGTGTTTAATCAAATCTTAATCTCTTAGTATGCATCATCAGACATGCGAAAACATACAAGCAAAATTTTTAATTGCATCAATAGTGCCACTTAATTGCTGACTCATTAAAATGACTCATTTAAGATACATTTTGATACCCTAACAACAGCTGACAAAAATTATGGCAAATCCTCTAACCCACCATCCTTGTTTTCCTCACCCTGATATGAACTGAACCATTTTCCATTTACATTGTACATTTAAAGGGAAAAAATATTCCCAGTCATCAGGGGTAACAGGCACCATGCGCCCCAGACACTATACACAAGAATTTTTTTTATTCTTTTAGCACAATGGTAAAATGAATCCCATCCATCTACTTTCCAACTGCTTATCTTGTACAGGGTCTTTGGCAGGCTGGAGTCTATCCCAGGCAGCAAAGGGCACAAGGTGGAAGTGCACCGTGGACGTGCCATGTTGTGTGGCCTAATACACACGTAGACTCATACACTAAGGCCAATTAGAGATGCCAGTTCACTTAGCTGCATGTGTTTGGACTGGAGGAGAAACCCAGAGAACCCAGGGGAACCTCCATACAAACAGGCTGGGAGCAGGATTGAGTTTCAGATCTGACATGTTTCTTCCATGAGAAAACATCTTACTCCGTGGAGCACCCCCCCCCCCCCCCCCCCCCCCCCCCCCAATTAATGCTGACACGCAGCATCTGTTTTGATCTGAAATTCACAGAAGAGGAAGCAGATGCCAGAAATTAATGGAAGAGTTTCAAATGTCAAACATTTTAACTTATTTTAAATAATACTAGAAACAAATTATAACTGTATTAGTGCTGCTGGGTGTCTAGTTTCATTCAAGTATTTAGTTATGGTAGCATATGTAGGGGTTTGAAATAGCTGTATTTAGCAGTCTCCACTGCTGACTTCCACCAGAGGGCACTCCTGGAGTGCCACCTCCTGGCTAAAACATGGACAGACTTTCTGGCTTTATATCTAATACGATGGACACCTATGGTACCATCTGAGATGTAACACATTTGAGAACACAGCATCATTTCATTTCCTGATGCATCGGAGGGACGCCAAAGCGCTGTAGCATTTAAACTGAATTGAATTTAAACGACTTTTTAGCCCAAACCACATCCAACAACTCAAATGACCTTTGAGGATCTTATGGGAAAAAAATAAGATAGCAGTATCGAAATGCTATGAAGTGGTTATTTTGTGGGCCATCAATGGTAACAACTTTTCTTTTGGAATAAATGAATTTACTATTTCTGTTTGCAGACAGCAAAAGGAGATAACTTATAGACAACTTAAAAAATTAATTTGTCTATAAAAAAAAAGTTGTCTATAAAAGTTCGTATAAAATATAATGGGTGCTACCTTATAATAAAGACTCACTCATCTGAAACTACCAGGGCTCAGTGCTGACCACCAGGAAACACATTCAATATCTTTATCTTTAATCTATTTGTTTAGCTATTTACCCTGTGGTATAAGCGACACATCTGACCTCTTCATATTTCTGCTCACCAAGTCCTGCCAGACAAAAAACATTTTGGAAAAACTAGCAGCTGCACACTAGCAGCTGGAGTTGGAGGGAAGTAGTGAGAATAATGAGAGCCCTGCCAGCCGTCCCTGGAGGGGTGACTGCCTCTCTTCTGGGATTCGGAATGGAGTAGGAGTCCATTCCTTAACAGCAGCTTAGAGCACATGTATGTATGCGGCACAACTGAACAGCAGAGAATTTCACAGTAACAAGGTAAACCGAGTCAGCGCCAAAAGACAGCAATGGCTGGGAAGCCCTGGAATTAGGGGCTGTGTGCCCAGTATTCACACATATAAACACATAAACCATTTAGATTCACCAATCTACCATAACTGCATAGCTCTGATCTCTGTCATTTCCACTTTCCAGTTAGCTTACAGACCCAGTAAGCGAAACAAGGCTTCATGTGGGTGAGGCTGGGATGCGTCCACGTGCTGAGCATGAGCAGCCCTCTAACACTCTGCACGACCCCACATACATAATTACACCCCTGCCATCACTTAGCGAGACCCCAGTCTCACTATTCAACGCAGTGCTTTCGACAAAATAAGAGTCCTTGCCACAAAAGCCAACACTGGTGTAGAAGCTCGCTTCTAATTAAATCTAATTTCATTTGTAATTACTTTTCATCATCTCTTTTTTGTATGTATTTGGCTTTCTGCTTGAAGTGTGGGTTGCAGGCCAGAACAACCAGAGTGTCACGGTTGGTCCGCGATCGACGACCCATGATGCAGGCGGTTCGAAAACAATACGTTTTATTTCCCAAGGAACAC
>JAODKL010000062.1:3287027-3303269 GCA_026780765.1 Petrocephalus schoutedeni
GATGTGACGTTGTCCCGAGCGCTGAGTTCCGACCGCCGAGGATAATGGAACGCACGATATATATCCCTATATTCTCTGTTCTCAGAATGAGCAGCTCAATCAACCGTGGAATTACTCAGAAGACCAGCAGGGTTCCATGGATGAGCAAAACACAGTTTGGCCCTGCACTCCAGCTGTGATGGGCGGGGTTATCCCACACTCATCAACTTCCATTGGTAATTTTACTGGTTCCCATTGGGTTAAAGCAGCTGGTGATGAACAGTACATGAAAAGCCAAGTTTCAAAATTTCATTTATCCCATCGCTGCTCCTAAGTCTTATATTAAACAGCCTGTGTCATATCAAATAGTCTGTGACAATGTAACAATGGTAAAAATATAATTTCTTCCCAAATGCATACAAAAAACATACAACTGAATTCTGAGATCATTCCCCAGAGGTGACCTGGGGCCAGACACTAAGATGGATATTTCAGCGCATCCGATTACGAGTTGAACAGTAGCTGGATGTTGATGTGAACAAAGAAGGAGAAAAAAGCTCCAGCGTGAGCTTAAGACACCCCAAGGCCTCCTTCCCTGTAAAAGCCTAATCTGTGTAAACCTGTATTGTCATGGAGTCTTAGGGTGAAGCGCTAATCCTAAAACAAACCCAGAATCAGACTAATTAGAGTTAGCCACCACTGACCAACTAACCGGAGGAGCGCAAGAAAGGTTAGGAAATTCTGGCATTATACAAGCCGGATGTGGTTACCTGTTGCAGAGCCCATTCCTGAGACACAGCATTTGAGACCAAAACGAGCCAGTGCGGCTGTTTACATGACAAGGATAGTATCAGTATGTGTGGCAACTCAAGAGTGGCTCAAGTCCAATCGACAATGAGCCATCTGACTCATTACCCTGGCCAGGCAGAACACCGTCACGACATTCAAGCAATGTCTGTAGGACCATGCACTCAGAATGGATAGGATACCTTGACTTTTGTCATCCTTTCTAAAAATACAATGAGGAATAGTGGATGGCGCCGGGTCATGTGATCTTCAACTTGTCATCTGTATTGGGGGGATAACTTTGGACAGATGGATGGTAGTAAGTCATTGAGCTTGTGATGCCTGTCCCTGTTTCCAGCTTATCAAGATGCTTCTCCCAGTGCTTGCATGTTGTGTGGTCTAAATGCCAACAATACATGCATGAAGTCTAGCTGCGTGTCTGGAGGTGGACTTATGAACATGACAGAGTTTCACTTTCAGGTGGTGAACTATCCCCCGGACAGAGTCAATCAGATGCTTGATCTAATATGAGAGTTTTCCCCACATTATTAGCTTGGACATTTGTCTTTACCGATGAAAAAAAATTTGAATTCAGCCGACAAATGCCACAGAACAATACGTACACTCCATCTATTGCGCCTGAAAAAAGATTCTTTGTCTAATTCTGAGAAATAAGTTTAAGCACTTTTTAGCAGCTTTAAGTCAAGCTGTTCAAATCTCTTTTCCGAAACACAGTGACATTTATAGAACAATATGCTTTTTCCTTTGGTGTGGTAATATATGGCAAAAATCCCCCCACCCCCCCTCCCTTAGACATTCTGTGGTCTGTTTGAAGATCCTCCCTAAAGCAACTGCTGACAACATGGGATCCTGAAAAGCTGTATTCCTGTAATGGAACAACAGTAAAACTGTCTAAAGACTGTTAACTAACAGAAAACCCAGGCCTGATACATCCCCTTGTATGGTTTCCTTGATCTACTGTGATCTTTAAAGCATACTACTGGAGAAAAATAAACCATTAAATCACGGCCCAGTCTCCCAGCAAAAGAGAATAAGGGGCTAATAAGTGTGAGTCATTTTGTGGTCATCAAGAAATATTTACTGTCATATTTTGATATAGAAAAGGGGTGGATGGAAGATTTACCAACAGATTACTCTGCAAACATTCTTTGGAACTTCATGATAGGAAACACAGTTCCTGGTAATGGTGAGTATCCTATTAAACCAGTAAAACTCAGGAATTCCTACCTGCTTCCTATGAATGCTCTTCTCTCTGACTTAAAAGTCTGTTGGTGAGTCAACACACACCACTTAACAGTTGTTATGCCTTCACAAATGCCATAAGTACAGTAAACTAATAAACTGTTCAAGGAACTGAAAATTCAGTGATGACAGAAAATCAGGACTGCAATACCAGGTTTCCGTCTTTAGCTAACTCACTCACGGGTAATCAGGGAGTGTGCCAATACTAAAATGTTCTTTTGTTCTCTGGAAACAGCTTAGTAATGGACAATCTGTCAGCTGGTATTGCATGGTGAAACGTCCTCCCTTTGGGAATGCATGAAGTGTGCCTCTTAAACGCAGCAGTATTGACCACTGTTTCCTTGGCAAAGAGACCAAAAAGGCAGCCAAGGGACCTTAGTGAGGTTTTCATGAGGAAATATAAATATAAATATAAGCAACTTTGATGAACTGAAATATTTAGCAGAAACTCCACAGAGAATCCATCATTTTCTGCACGATCTCTTATCCAGTGACAGCTCACAGTATGCCTTGATGGCCTGGGTATGAGACATGGTACAGCGTGGACAAGGTGACAGTTTGACATAGCACACATGAACACTGTGGGAGTGAACTGGAACAGCCAGAGAAAACCTACTCAGACATAGGAAACCAGGGACGTCAGAAGCCCCAGAAAAAAAAGAAGCATTTTGAATATGGGGGGGACACTGGTGGGGTGAACTAACATTTCATGTTAAATGTGGGGGGGTCCAAACGAATAATTATGAAATGTGAGGGGGGCACGTCCCCCTCAGATTTAATGATGGCGACGCCTATGGGGAGAACACAATGGCTCCACAGAACATGCAGCCCTATGCATTGCATGTACCACACAAAAAAAATTACCATTATTATACCAAGATTTGATTCATAAGTAAATTTGGTGCTGTCGGAAATGACATTGTTGTTTTCCCGGGATATCCCTGCCATTTTGGTTCTGGCAATCTAAGCCACACTAGTTCCACATTCACACACTTACAATTTCCAAAAGTTTTGGATAGATCACCAGGAAATGAAAAGGCAAGCACAATTTCAGAATGACTGGACAGATTGCCTGGACGTGTAAAAATTTATAAATATGTTTGTACCTATATTCTGACCATTGAACATGGCTGTTTTCTACAGATTTTGGGAAAACTTAAGTGTGTGACAAAATGGCCAGGTATGAAGGGCCATAAAAGCCATTAATTCATTCTCATATTTATATACTTGTTGGAAGTGTACAGAAAAACATATAGAGACATCATCCATAACAAGAGGTTTGTATTCCATCTACCTATGTTAATTCTAGATGGTTAATGCAGTATACAGTTTTTTATACAAACAATCAGGAAAAACAAGCCATATGGGATAGAAATAAACCAACTGGATGACCAGTCATACATCACATACGCACCGGTAGCAGACCACTGAAAGCACTGCAGAAGACCTTAAACCACAATCCAGCAATAATTTACCTTATTTGTGATTATATTCCAGTTTTTTCTTTTTTGACCTATTCCTTCTACTATTTATACCCAAAATTACACTCCTGTAGAACTAAATCCATTCTCACTATTCGAAAGAAGGCAATTTTCCTCTGTAGTTTCCATTAAGATTTAATAACACCGCTGCACATCCCCGACTGAAAGAGCAACCATTTTGCAAGTATCCGCGGACTCTGCCTTGGTAAAAGGCACAATTTTTTTAGCCTTCTTTTTTCTTATTTTCTGTCCTGGCCAGTGGATGTTGGTGAAAAATTATGTTAAGATTAGAACACAATGACAGCTGTAGTTCCATGATATTTGTTGGTGGTTTTTCAATTATTTATTTAATGCAAACCTTAATACGGGATCAATATTTCTAACACTCGGCACCATTCAGTAATTCTGTTTAATTTCCCCAAAATTATTATTTTCGACAATTCTTTTGAAAGTGTCTTCATAGGGGAACAGAATAAAAAATAATTACATTAACATCAGCAGCGATCACGTTGCATTTAACATTAGCTATGAATCTGATAGTTTCTAAGGGCTCATCTGTGATAAAATTATAAATGCAATTAAATATAATTAATCATTGTATGTACATATATAGATACTAAAAAATGCAGAATGATTACTAACAGTGAATAGCATCCTGAAGCTCTCCCGTTTTGAGCCTGCATGTCAACAGAGGCCTCAGAGTTTTTGACCATGCGAGGACCATAGCACAAGCGTTAGCAGCAATTAACAGTGTTACTGCATGGGCAAGAAAGATTAGATGCTAGATGAAAGCAACAAGCAAAAAGCAAAAAGATATTTATAAAAAATAAGTAGTTTAAACATTTTTAAATGTATCATGTACCAACTGTCCACTCACCATATTTAAATATTGTTATAGGACTTCTGCTAGTAAAAAATTTAATTTATACAGACAATATAAACCTGCAGCTGCTGTCATCAGTATGTGATTATGAATATTACATAACTTCCTGTAAATTCAGTCACAAATGCCCACTCATCTGGAAACTGATACTGAGTAATTGACAGTCACCAGTGTCACATTATGACCATCGACTGCATTAGCAAAGCGGTGTCCTTGACCATTATGGGGATGCTTCTTTGCACTTATTTGCTTTGCCACAGACATTCTGTGATGCCAAATAAGAACAAAAGAAGCAGAAGCTCCACTTCATGGTGATACTCTGCCTTATTTGCTACTTCTATTTCATGCTATTGCTATTTCATGGCCTTTTAAATAGAGAGGTCAGAACTAAAGACCTGATAATGGGCATCATATTCACAGGACCCAACCGTGCCATGCCATCAAGTACCGATTACCAATCATGCATCAACGTGATACCACTTGACTCAGTCTCTTACCCTTTAATTAGCTTACTCATGTGGGTATGATATAGCCAAGTAATAAGTTTTATATTTAGTTGCCCAGACAAATGTTTTATTGCCTAGACAATCGTAAGGAACTTATGATTCCAATATTCACCAACTCATAAAGCAGGATTGTGTTTATGGTTCAGTTAAGGTTGTGCTTACTAACTTTGGGTCCCCACTTAATAAAAGAAATGGCAACCCTGAGGTTAACAAGTCCAGTAAGTAGGGTCATTAGTTACTATGCTCATGCCCTCCAAAATTAAGGGCTGCTGGTTCACATCCCAGAAATAGCCCTCCTGTGGTGCACCTGAGCAATATACCTAACTCAGAGGTCTCCAACTCCGGTCCTGGAGAGCTATTATCCCATTTACCCAGGATATGCCCAGGAATAGGTGTGGCTCATCAGAAGCCAGGTAGGACAGAAAACCTCCTGGATAATAGCTCTCAAGTGCTCCAGGACCGGAGTTGGAGACCCCTGACTTAACCCAAAATGGTCCAACAATAAGCAATAAATTGCAAATTCTGTCATGCCCTGCTTCCCTACCCCTCCCAGTTTCTCTTCAGGGTGGCTAACGAGCCGCCTGTTTGTCTCTCCTCTCGTTTCAGCCCTCGTGTGGATCACTCCAGCTGCCACCTGTTTGTCCCCTCATTAGTCATGTATAAGAGTGCATCCCAGTCCTTTGCTCCCCAGTCTGGTCATAAACGTCAGCCCCTGTGTTTGCCTGTATTTCCCCTGAACCATGTTTTGGCCCTGCATGGCCCCTTTGTCTTCTCCCGTTTGTTCCCCTGAGCATAGTAAAAGCTCTTTTTGGTAGCCCCTATTCCGGCTCTCGTCTCTGGTTCTGTCTAGGCCGTGACAAATCCCTTTGCAATAAAGCTTCAGCTAAGAAGCTTAATGGCATTGTTCATACTTGCTCCCCTAACAAAGGGGTGTTTAGGAAAGAATGGTTTGAGGTAAAATGACTGGATTTCCCATTTAACAAAAAGAGTGTTTTTAAAAGAAAAAAACCTGACAGTTACTGTATGTTACTGTAAGAACTGCACATTTCATTATCTTCAATGCTGTGATCCAAAATGCTGTTAATGACTTTGTTAAAAAGTGTTACGTATCTGGTAAGAGGCAGGGAATCTCACCTGCACACCGATTTAGACACTGGCTAGAAGATACTTCTCGACAACATCATGGCCCATCAACTCCAACAATTAATTGAAGTGAACTGGATTTTAGGTCCAAGCCAGAAGAATTAAAAAGGCCTGTGGCGATACATTCGTCAGTATTAGGGGGAAGTGGCTCATTGAAAAGCTGTGAAATAGCTGCAGGGAGCCTGTCCCCTGTATCAGATTCTAATCATTCAAGGAAATTAATGTGCAAAACATGCATGGCAGCCAGCGTATAAAAGAGGATGCCAAGAACGGTGACACAGCCCGAGAAACGGAGCATGTGGGAACCCGAGGCCGACATGACATGGAAAGCCTTTTCATGTCCAGGAGCGAGGAACACTGTGGGCACAGGGACAGGGGAGGAGATTGACACATCTGGAGCCATTCTTCTGTAAGCAAGGTGGCAGACCTTCAAGTGCTCAACAGATGTCCTACATGCTGGAGTGAGTTATAGGGAAGTTCATCTCCAGCAGTATCAAATAGTCTGTGCCAGCAGCAGGTTTGGTATATTAAGAATGGCTAGCAACATAAAACAAAAACAATGCAGAGAATGTGGCCGAAAGGTGGCACACACAAATTGATCGCAATCAGAAAAAAAAGAAACTGAACATGAGTTTTCTAAAAGTTAAATGATATTTCAGAAGTATTTTGTAAGATTCACATATGTAGCTGTTGAGGAAGGAAACCATCCAATACTGGTGCTATGCATCGATGGGCACCCCTAGAATCGATACTGACATCTTAACAATTCACCAAGAGTTGCAGTAATATTCTAAGCAACAGAGCATCAGAGGCTAGAGCCTCACCTATCTGGCTACCCAGCTGGCCATTAATGCTCAACTCATGCAAAATGGTTGACAGGGCTGCTCCCATGTGGGTGCGGGAACTCGCAGGTGTGCTGAAAAGTTGAAGCAGCATTGCATCAATACAGCGACAGCACTTCTGCAATAATAACGTTGCTCTGAGAGGCTGTCTCTCTCTCCAGTGGATTTGAATTGACTGATTTAACAGGGGAAATGATGGTTGCTCCAGTAGGAGGACAAAATAGATAAGACCCACAAGTCAAACTGATAACGAACAATAGATGCTGAGTTTTTTACTGGCTGTAAAACTTAATAATTTTCCATGTAATATAACATCTGACCTGCATCCTTCTGGCTGAGCAGGAAACTTGGACACAAGGAGAAACTCTCACAGATATGTCACATAATTACTGGTAACTGATAACCATGCAGGTGCCGACAGCGATCTTAAGCACCCATTCCCGAATCCTTGCAAAATTAAAGACAAGCCCGGAAAACATTTTAATCAGAGCACCACACATTTTTACTTGAAACCCGCATAAACCCATGAGGAACCTTTAATATTTCACGTGTTAATTTGGCAAATCAAATTTAATACGACCCACAGAAGATATAAAAAGAGATCAAGATAATGAAAGCAATATCTCATGCCCCCCCCCCCCCAACACCGTAACCTACTTGACAGTCACCATATTATTCCAGAGACAGACTGTCCTGAGAGTATGACAGCACACATCAATGAATGATAAAAAGAAAACAGACATTTGCTTTACTGCTCCTTGGGAAATGCTGCCATGCTGTCTGTCATCCTTAACATAGCCCAACGGTTACAGCCATTCATAACTCCAGACTGGTTTTATTGTCAGCACGCCTCAGGCCCCCAGGGGTACCTCCTGCACTCAGAGACGAGGTAGGATGCAATAAGGCTCCATTCACGTGGTCTAGGTCTGTATGAAATTGTGGATTCGGCGGGGGCTTCAGCACACAAGCCCCGAGGGGCCCGACCGCAGGAGATGACTGCATTCGTGTGCTGCCCCCTCAGCTCAATTATAAATGCCCCTTCCGCGGTTGCCAGACCACAGCACTGAGGGAAAAATGGGGGTCACTCCAAGTCGATGTAGAGTCTAAGGCAGGCAACATCATGCTGAACATTCAGCGTGCTTGTGAGCAGTTCACAACCCCATCGTACGCATTAGGAAATTCTTTACTTTTACAAACCTTATAATTACAGTAAGGGAAGTTACAAGCATAAATTGATCAAACTGTTAAAAAATGTATTCCAGACATTAAAGGCTTCAAAATTGGCCCAGAATCAGCTCCAAGAACATGACAGGAGATCCTCAGGTTCAAAGCCATCTGGTGTGTGTGCCTGTTTTTTAAAATATTTATGCTTAAAGGCAAGAGTTTTGCAGGTCTTCTGAGGACAGGTGCATCCGCAGACTGTCCCACTTGTAATTCCTCTGGCAGTCCCACTCAGGCGCAGGGTGCTGCCTTTACTGGCCGAAGACTAAATATGCAGCGGCTTCACGGGAAAAACAGCCGTCGCACGCAGCCGACTGAATACGCTTCGGGCAGGCAAGATAGTCGGTCTGCGCAGTTAGTGCAGAACTCTGTAAGTAAACCCTTAAAGGGGGATTAAGGAAATAAGAGACTCTGAATGAATCAAAAGCAGGGGAAGAAAGAAGGGCAGGTAAAATCACACACAAAGAGAAGCCTCAGCTAATGGGCATTCCTGCTGCTGTGTAGCCGATAAGCAGCGGAAAGAAAGAAAACTAATCAATTTCCCTTCATGCCAGAGCACCTTCTTCATGTACAATCCTCCCGGGTCCACTCGCAATGACCAGCACATACCAATAAAGGAATAACCCGCAATGACTACAAACCAGAGTCAGGAACCCAAGCATGCACTAAAGTAGGGATGGCCATAATGAAAGAGCTTTCAGTTGGGTGTTACTCTCTTACATGCTCGAGCTTGTCCCTCCTGCGGAGCCAGACGCTTGCTGAGTAGTCCTGCTGTTGCACAGTGCTGTAGATGGTGGTGCCCATGCGGGTGACCGCCGGCCCGGGTTGCTCCAGGCGACCCTTCAGTTGCAGCTGCTCAAAGCCACCCGCGGGCAGCTGGCCGTGCTTCATATCCATCTACCACCACCTGATCAGGAGCCTCACAGAGCGCAAAGGGTCCCAGCTGAGCCTCGACGTGGCTCTATGAGCCCGTTTGGGGCCCCGTCTTTTGCCCGCTGTGCCCAAAACAGCAGTGGAGTCGGCAGAGCTTTGGCGTCGGCTGCTGGAGCTACTCTCTCCCTCTTCTCTTTGCTCTCACTCTCACTCTGTCTCTCAGACAGCTCTGGCTGGGAATCCCCCCCCCAAGCTGCACATAAGGTGTGGTGCATTAGTGTCTGCAGCTACCAGGGTGAGCACCAGGCACATGGCAGTGGGGGGACTTGGCGGGGGGAATAAACATCTACTTCAGTAACGCGGCACAAAGGTGATGACTGCATGACCCACATTCAACTACTCCCTCCCATACAACAGGCTCTATTATAACCAATCATGCTGCAAACAGCACAGAGACTAAAATGCAGACTCTGACACACGCTCTCATTTAAATAGCCCTCCTCTACTTTTGAGCTGCCACTTCACTTGGGGGTGGCGAATTGTGACGTGGGGATTGAGGGCAGGGGGCATCCTCCTTCCAATATGAGCGGGTTTGGAGGCACCTGTGCCAAGGAAAGGCCGTGACTCAACTCTGTGCCCGCAGGTGCAAGCCTGCCAGGTTCCCAGAGCTCGCCGCAGGCTAAGGTGAAGGAAGCAAGGAGCGAGAAAGGATCTCCAAACACAAAACCGGGCAGGATTCCCCCACTGGATTCTGCTGAATGCATCGCTAAAAATTTAATGATTTACTGCAGTTACTAAATATTCATAGGACACCTCATGCAGCCAAACACCTCTAGGAACTGAATACAGAAGTAAAGAAACACCTCAAGCACTCATACATTGGATATCACATTGGATATCACTGGAAGGCGTGAGCATGACAGATCCAGCTCTGCTCAGATATGCATCTCTGAAGTTTAACAGTCATACGGGTTGGTGTTGCTGACTCAGTGTCACTTGTTAGTCCAGCACGAGAGAGAGAGAGAGAGACAGCGAGCCAGCCTCTAGCTGCTCTCAACCAAGCTGATGGCCGCATTACATTCAGATCACGTCAGGGGACAGTTATCAAAGGGCTCAGGAAACCTCTGTGCGAGGATGGCTGCTGTGGAATGCTCTGTTGCATCCAGCCTGGTATTGTGGCTTTGCCCCAGTGAGCTTTGAGGATGGGATTGAAAAGGGCTTTGTATCTCATGTGGAAAAGGCCAAGCACCCCAGGAGACCCCAGGTCTATACTAATAAATAATAATTTATATTTAATGATGTCACATTTGATTCAGCTTCTGGTCGATAGGATTGCAGAAAAAAAATGCTTCTTCATTTATTGTCTTTGAACAACTGTTAAGGGACAGATTCTATCACAAAGTTTATGGTCTGTGAAAATTTCTCTCTCAGCAACTACCTTCATCTACCTTATAAACCAGGGAAAAGGTGATCTAAAGCCTGAATTACAAAACACAGGTCCTGTGTTTTAAGAACATGGCGCATGTCTTTGTGTCTCCTGTGAGATAACAGAACTACCCCAGTTATCAGCCAGAGAAGGTCTGTGGCCAATTCCTCTGGGTAACCTGAAGGGCAGTTCTTCATAGTAGAAAAGTTGAAAAAAAAACAGAGCATTAAAAAGTGGTGGAATCCGACAGCTTAAACACAGAGCAGCATCCAACCTACTGAAATCAGACCATGTTACTTCTCAGCGAATGGCTGCCTGCCCATGTACATTTACACAATCTGTGCTGGTTGTGATGCCTTGCATATGCTCACAAAAGAATCAACATAGCATTGAGGTAAACAGCTGATGATATTTATGATTCTTCACGCCACCTGACACATATGCTACTGAAGCACCAGGCTGCTTGTAGCAGAGAACATGCAAGCCTCCATTATAAATGACACAGAATGAATTACCCAGCCAATGACCATAACCTGCATGCTGAAACATCACACTCACTGTGGCACCGTAAGAATAAATATCAATGTAACCATAGTAAATACCACCAATGAAGTAAAACTGACTTTTTTTTTTATTTTAAATCCAAAGCATGTGTTACCTGCAGGACCTACTTGCTTAATCAGTTGCAAGCTGAGGTTAGTACATTTTACATTGCATGCATCAATTATTAAAGCGTTTTGGTGACATTGTTTTGAAATTGTGCTTTCAATATTATTTAATGATTTAATATGAAATATAATAATTTACATGTAACAGTAGTATTTATAAACCATACAAAAGAAAATGTTTATACTAGACAGAATAGTGCAAACTTACCTCCATCCCTCTTTCAGTTGGACTGTAAGAGCTTGAAATTACAAAAATGCTTTTGAACAGAAATTACGCTCAGCCTCGTGCAAAGCTTAAGACCAGC
This sequence comes from Petrocephalus schoutedeni, assembly GCA_026780765.1. Taxonomy (NCBI): domain Eukaryota; kingdom Metazoa; phylum Chordata; class Actinopteri; order Osteoglossiformes; family Mormyridae; genus Petrocephalus; species Petrocephalus schoutedeni. Next base: position 3,298,404 of record JAODKL010000062.1, read on the forward strand.
ACATTATGTCCCACACCACGTCCTTCTGTGTCACCCCTGAATAATGGCAGGTTAATTAGGCTGCTTCTAGGAGCCCCTCCTGTGGAATATATACCTGCTTCATGACCACCAAATACTAAAAGGCACAGTCATAGACGTTTCATAGCTTCATGTTTCCTTAGAAACTGTGAAAAGGACTTTTTACCTTACTAACCTCACTAACATGCTTTAAAGAAAATCAAATCAAAAAGCTGAACATTTGAGCCGGGCTTGGGGCAATGCCAGTGCGAGCCATTTGTATGCCCAAGTACAAGAACATAACTCATACCCTGCGATGGAAATACTGTGTAAAAAAGGTAATATACACAATATTTGTGGTTTGAATTCAGACACTAATAGATTACACAGCAAATTGTCATGTAATTCTTGACTACCCAGATGGCCTCTTGTTGACACAATGTGTGACAGCCAACCGTAATAAATTCCATAATTCTAATCCATTTGCTAAGTCACAGAAAGCCTATCCCAGGAAGTACAGGGGGCACATTACAGGTAATTTAAAAACAACACTCCACTTAACGTTATACCATGTGACTGGAAAGAAACCTGGGCACCCAAAAGAAAAGAAACAAACACATAAACTCCACAGAGTCAGACAGGGTTGATACATCATGCCTGAGGGTCATGAAGGTCATGCTACCGCCATGGTCTACCTTACCTTGAAAGAGAATAATAGCCCACTATTCGGCATTACTGCTATATCAGCAAATTACATGTCACTGACAGAGAGTTTTAAAGCAAGAAAATTAGCATCTGGAAAACTGCTAATCACTTATTTATTAAGATGTATTCACTAAAACATGTTGCTGCTGATGTCCAGGAGTAGGCATGTACTATAATGCAAAATGTTTTTAAATGTGGTTCTTAAAAGTCAGGGGGTGTGGTATTTTTTAGCCAGCTTTGGAACTGAATGCATTTAATTCCTTAATAACTGGATCTGTGACGTGCAGTGCTCAGAAAATGCCTGATGTTCCTGTACAATGTGGAAGGAAAATAATGTAATGGTAAAGTAATGGTAGGCCACGGTTGGGAGGCATTGTGGGATGGTTGTTATGTCTCAGGTTCGGTTGTTTTGGGGAGGGTGCTGTGTGTATTTGCCTCACAGCCGCCTGCACAGAACCAGCTTTGCAGACCACAGACCTTGGAGAACTGGGCTGACGGGAACATTGCGGGGGGGGGGATGGTGCTGCTATACTATGCTATATGCAGCTTGCTATATGGTAGTGTTTGAACACATAAGCAAGTTATGTATCCATACGGGTTGTATGTGCTTACGCTGAAGTCTTTATTTGGGTAATGTAGGGTTGTGGTTTCCCTTACTGATAGTGTTGTGAGACTTTTGGTGGGTTGGGAGTGGAATTTCCCTAATGTATGTGTGGGACCCATAAGAGGCCTCATGGGGATCGGAAGCTGAACATCCTTGAAGTAGACCAATAGAGGTGGCGAAATATGTTTGAAGCCTGGTTAGCAGATATTTAGTAACCAATCAGGACTTAGAAGTCCATATTGGGGAATTTCTGTTATGCTATATTAACCTGCTGATTTCAGGGTGCAGGGTGCATTGTGCATTGTACCCAAATGTGGCTGAAGCACTATGCTGGATTGCTGAATAAAGAAAACTTTGCTCATTACATGCGAGGTGCGGAGTTTGATTCAAGTTGAGAGAGAGTGATAGAATTATAGAGGATTATAGAGTCATAAATGCTTAGGTTAATTCTGACTACCACAACAATATTAGGAAGATCAGGTCGTTCCTATCTGAGGATGAAGCTCAGATTCCAGTCCAGGTACTTGTTACCTCACAACTAGGCTATTGCAACGTTCTACTAGCAGGTTTTCCAGTTCATGCTATCAGAGTGCAGATGATTTAAAACATGGAGGCGTGTCTGATTTTCATTCAGCCTAAACTCTCTCATGTCGCACCCCTCCTTGTCAGTTTTCACTGACTCCCTATCGGAGTTCTTGATGCTGGCTTACAGGTCCATCAATAAAAAGGCACCCAACTCCATCAAAAGGCTCCTTAAGATCTAAGTCCCCCATTGATCAGCAAACCTATGCTGCTTGGATCTCCCACCACTATCACAAAGGAAGGGTCATTCCAGACCATTTCGTTGTGTGGCTCCCTGATGATGGAATAAGCTGCCAAACCATGTTCAGTCATCTGACTCGCTCTTCACCTTCAAGACCCATCTTCAATAAATTTCTCTACCAGCCTGATGGATTTCTTGGCTAGCCAACATGTATGTCTGCCATATCCTATTTGGCTCATTTGTACATTACTATGAGCAAAAGCTTCTGCTAAATGTGTGAAATTGAAATATTATCCTGAATTGCAGATGGAAATTAAAGCACATTCCCCTAACATTTTTGGGTGTTCAGATTTGTATCCTGAATTATGGGAGGACAGCAATGCCTATTCACTGTCGAGTGAATGGAGGAGGGGGACAACACCACCTCCTGTCTCAGCACTGCTGCTACTACTGGAAAGCAGGGAGGAGAGAGGTTAAGGACGTAGACCTTAAGGATTTTGGTTCAAGTCCCAGTACGGCCTTTCCTGTAGTGCCCTTCAGGAAAGTACAAAACTGCTCCAGTAAGCACCTCCAGCTGTGTTTTTGAGCAAATCACACTGGATAAAGACTGTTCAGCATTTTGGCATGGTTGTTTCCACAAAGATAAATAAAAAACATCAAGGAAAGAATGGACATTAAGCATAACAGGGACATTTTCACCGTCATGTTGCACTACATCTCCAAGTCGCAATTGTGCCAGAATGTAATTAGGTGCAAATGTCAGATTTGTAATTATTGTAGCATTAAACCACTAACGACATGACATAACATTTTTCAAAGTGTCCTGAGGAATGGTCTGTCTGCTCTTAATGGATATGTTCTTTTTTAATGTTCTTTGCACAGGGGACAGAAAATCAATTAAACCAGCCAATGATGGCCAAGCTCAATACTGAGCACAGTTATCAATTATGCAGGTTAAGGAAAAAGCATACGACTAGGGTTTCTCTTTCCCTCTAAGAAAGAAAACAAGCCACTTTTTCCTCATAAAAGGTAAGCGCCTTTCTGAAGTTCATCGTATTTTGTCCAATTACTGCTAATCCATCCATCTTCTCACCACTTATCCTCGGATGCCGGGGGGGGCGGGGGGGGTTACACCCAGAATGGGATGCCAATCTATCACAGAGCACATATAAACACCCAATTTTAGAGACACCAATTACCCTTACTATAAGTCTTCAGACTGTGGAAGAAAACAGGAGTGCCTTAATGAAATCTTCATTACATGCAGAGGGCATACAAACTTCATACATGCACAATGAAGGCTGGATTCAAATCCCCAATATATATATATATATATATATATATAGTATATGATCGACTATTTACTCTTTGGCATGCTTACATGCTCTTTTTGTCACATTGCAGACCCAAGTATATTATTTTATTCTGCCTAAACGCGCCAGAGCCCTGGTCTAGGAAAAAAAAAGTTCTACAAACTAAATAAAATGACAGTACTGACCTCCTGCTGGTAAATGCCCTTTCACCAGCATGCCTGTGACATGTCATCATGCTCCAAAGTGTTAGATGAGCGTCAGCATCCTGGAAGATGATGGCACCCCCTGCAGAGTTACAGGACAGCAGGGTCAAACAGTGGGAGTGCAGTAAGATGACCTGCCATAGGTGCTGATGCCATTCTGGAGGCAGGTTTCCGTCCCACTGGCAAGCCGCGCTGAGCAGCTTCAAACTCATTCTTAGATTAGGACCAGCTGTCAATCTTACAATCAAGGTTATCCCCAGTAAGAGCTTCCTTTTCTCAGAACTGTCAGATTCTGCTGCCATCCCACGGATCTCACTGCAAAATGCATCTTACTTTTATTCTTATCACTTTAGGTCACACAGGGGAACATAATCATCCACAACAAAGCCCCTCTGTGTGACTGGTAACTTAAACCTATATCAAACTGAAATAGGACCCCATTTGAGGTTGGATTCAGTGGTATCCTCTCCATGGTCACTTTTTACTATAAGGATTAAAATTTCATCATTCCCCTTATTGACTATATAGCCTGGACTGTAGTCATAAGGATGAAGCAGTGTGAAACTTTATAGAGACAAGATACATAACACAAATGTATAGACTGAGATCAGAGTAGTGACATTTGGACAAAAGGTGTACAGATTTGTGTTAATGTAGTCTGGGGCTGTTATGAAAGCACTGTGGGATAGCACCTTCCTTGAAAACGGATGGCAGGTGACCAAAGGGACCACGCGGTTAGGTAGTCTACAAAGGCCTCTTGGTTCTGTCATGCAAAATTTCTTCCGGCTGCAGAATTCCTTCCCCTTGTGCCGTATCGCTCAGCTGTTAGGTATGGAGCGGAATTCGTGCCACCTTATAATGCAAACACGACTTCGGCATACACGGGTAAAACAATCGACGCGACGTATTGTTTTACAGTGCGCTGCACGCTGAAACCGTGCCATGTGGAAATGCAATGCAAAAGAGTCATTGCTTTTCAGTGAGTGTCGCGAATAGAACGTGACGTAATGAAAAGCAAAACCATCATTCCATTGCTTTGCATCTTATTTAACTACCATACAGAAAAAACAATTGGAAGGGTTGACTATGGAAGCCCGTTTCCGCCAGGTAGTAAAAAAATATAAGCCACGGAATCTCGCAATTGCGACTGAGTAAATCAGAATTCCGACTTTATGTCTCGCAATTCCGACTTTATATCTCGCAGTTGCGACTTAGTAAGTCAGAATTCCGACTTTATATCTCGCAATTGCGACTTTATATCTCGCAATTGCGACTTAGTAA
>JAODKL010000062.1:3303369-3336137 GCA_026780765.1 Petrocephalus schoutedeni
TGTAGCAAAGGCATGGGATATGTTATTAACTTTTAATGTATAGGAATAAATGAGTAGAAAGGTTTCTGATTAGTCAGACGATTTGACTGCAGTCACATACGCAGTCATTCATTTTCACGTCTGTCTGTCACAGGGATCAGCTCAGCCGCTGGACTGCCTGCCCCAGGGATCGCTCCCTCCGGGAGGCGCGGCCGGTGTTCTGACGAACCGCGCTACCTATCGAAACCGGTCAGAGCGAGCGACCGACCGCAGCCTTATGGTCGCTTTGCTTGATAAGGTAGCGCTGATCGACAGACATAACTATCGGTTCGCGGCCCGCTGCGCGCATTCAGAGCCGGGGCTTAAACTGCTGGCTAGAGGTACCCTTAGTTAAAAAAATAGGGAGTCCTACAAATATTAAAATATTTAAGAGCATAATACGGCAAATATAGTATATTTATAAAAATGAATCCCCACAAAGAAAAAAAATCGCCAGTGTCCCGGGTTTTCGCAAATCAAAAGTGGCAGGCCTAATCGCGGGGCATTTGATACACATCGAACATCACGCTGATAAATACCTATTTTATGTCCGAACTGTAAAGCCTTGAATGCCAGAGTTCATTTCTTGATGCACATAAAGCAGGAAAGCGAGGGTATGAACTTTTTAACATTTAAAATCCGAAAGAGCAGTCCGTTAACTAGGCAGCCGGGTTCCCCTTCAAGGCGATGCCGTCGGCGCGAGCTCGAGCACGAGCGCCGCACGCGGCTGACAGCCGTGCACGAAGCCCGCCTTAGCCCGCACAAAAACCCCGCGTAATAAGGCAGAAGCGGGTTCTGGGAGAAAGCCACGGTTTCCAGTTTAGTAAGCAGACCTTTGCCTTCCATGCAGACAAGGAAAGGAGTATGATATCCCAAGAGCAAGAGCTGGATCGTAGCCTTCCGCTATACCGTTGCTCAGATGCATTCACATGCACAAGTACAAACAGTTAATTGGAGTCCGTTTGTATTTTTTTTTTATCATCACGGCTTGCTCGGGATCGACGACCCATGATGCAGGCTGTACGTAGCAAAGACGTTTATGCGAACGGAACAGGATGGGTAGACACAGGTAGCGGCAGCAACCATGACCGATGCATACAAACATCCACATTCAATAACCGACCCTGGGAGCATGACGCAGACCGACTAAATAGGGAAAGACATCAAGGCCTAAACACGAGGCAGCTGGGCACAATCAGGGAAACGCACGTGGAGAACAAGGGGGCGTGGTACACAAGGATCACATGAGCAGACCGTGACATATTACATGATTTTTTTGCTTTTTAGGTTATAGAACAGATATTTACATTTCCCTCATAATATCCATGGGCCACATTGGTTTAGCTTGTATGCTTTAATAACATGTTAGGCTGTTGGTTTAATGTTAAGTGATGCAGAATGTGCTACGCCGGCCTCCTGCAAAGCTAGATGAACTGTTCATTTGCCCCCCACGTTGTCCCTTTCTGACAGATGCTGCAGTGGGGTCTGCTGATTAGCCTTCTCTCTGTCTGGGTTTAATCGGTGCTCATGAGGATCAGTGCTTCCTGTCTGCCCAATTAAGTGTCAGAACTGGTGCAGGCAATCATGCATCTATGTGTGAGAGTCAGGATGTTCCTGTCCTTGGTGCAGGAAGCTGACAGCGTTTGAAAAGTGAGGGTGATTCATGAATCATGATAACAACCACACCCCACCCTCCACAACAGTCATCATGGACAGATGTAATTGTAAAATGAACAACACAGCCGGATGATGTAACGCTGTAAGCTGGGTAGCTGAAGGCATTGATGTTGTCTTGCGGCGATTGCTTCGGGAGGTCCAGACAGCAGAAGCCCTGAGACCTGCATTCTGGAAGAGGCGGCTCCAGGAGGTGTGCATAGCCGTGACTATGCTGATGCACACTCAGAGAGCAGACTGGGGGCTGTACACAGGACATGGATATATATGACCTCTATATGGCCTCCCACATCTAGCGTGATATCACATCAGCAGGACGTGACACAAATAAAGTAGAAATTGTTTCACTAAACGTACATGGTTGGTCAAGATTATTGACACCATTGCATTTTAGGTATATCATGTATAATGTTTTTGGAAACTCCAAATATTGAAATCGTGTTACAAAAGTATACTGAAGATTTATTTTATTATTTTTTTTTTAATAAAAATGAAAACAAGACCTGGAGAGGCATGATTAAGATATCCAAGGCCATCAGTGCCGGAGACAGCAAAGCAGCCCCCAGAGGTAAAGACCCTGAGGTGGGCCTGTTAAATTACTATACTTCCCTCAAATGTCCAACATCAGTCATTTGTCTAAAAATGTATTGACATATAATAATATATCAGCACATGGTGCTTTTGCAAAAGTGAATTTGTGGAACAAAAAGAAAGTTGATCTTCTAAATATTACTCAAATCAGTGCTGAGGATTACACCACCATTTCCCTCCAATGCTGAGCTCTGTAAAAGTAATTAGGTAATGAGACATTTTTAAGTAATAACTTCTCATTTTAATGTAGGGACTCAGTATAAAGAATAGGTACAGGTGTAGGTACAGTGGGATGATTATGCAGGAGGAAGCATTACTCTTGGAAAACCGAGATCAGTATTAGATTCTCATTTGCTCAAGTGTCAGGGAAGGAAATAAAACGATATATTTGTAATATATTGAATAAGGGTAAATATGTAGCAATGTACACTAGACACTAGGAAGACTGAGGATGCATCTTTCCAATCATTTTAATGGTTTGCATTTTGTGTTCAAAGTCTTAATTTTTCAGGGTTTCAGCATCTTTCAGCATCATTCCCCCAACTATAATCTATGCAGTAGAAAACTTGGCTCACCCCTGCCGATTCTCCCCCTGTCCTCTTATTTAGCATATAGCCCCCCCTCATTATGTCAGTCTTCATTGGTGTCTTCTGCCATATATAATATCAGCAATCACGCTTGGTGAAACCTCTAGCTGTTCTTTCTGGTGTTCTGCGAGTCCTTTATCATCAATGCATTATTTAACATTACTTCTTTATTTTTGATTGAAAAAAAAGTAATTATGTGAAATGAAATCTAAGCCCACAGAGCTGAGTTACCTCAGCACCATACCTGGCAAGGAACATGTGCTCTCAGATCCATGCTGTTAGTATCATGGCATGGGGCAAGATGTCAAGTCCTTTCAAGGCCGACCACTAACTTTCAGCTCAATGTCGTTGCCCACGTTGACCTCTTTTGTACGTTTCACAGAATATTTCTCATAGTCAAACACTCACCTGGCTTGACTCCCAGGGCTGACAGGGTGCCATGGCAACCAACATTAGGAGGCCTTCCAAAGTGAGAAACAGGGAGCTGTTCAGAAAGGTGGGGTGCCAGAACTCAAGGTCAACACCTGGGGAATCTGAACTGTGGGTGGTGATTTGATGGGGCGGGGGATTCAGCACGTTACCGTTCCTGCACAGAGCCCAGCCTCCCTCCCATACGTCATTTCATAACTTAATATAAACACTGAACATGGCAGTGATACCAGGAGGGGTACCAGTAAGGGTGAATACCATTGGTCACAATGTTTCATGCACGTCTTTGGATGGATATTTTATTAGGTTACTTTGGATGTGACACCTTTTTGAAGGGTAGCCCCCTTTTGGGAGATGAATCCTTAACCTTAATAAGTCTGTGGCTGCGGTTGTGTATGTGGAGTTTGCATGCTCTCCCTGTGTCGTGGGGTTTCTGCTGGGGACTCCACATCCCCTCTCTCCTTCCCCCCCATGCTGAGGTGAATTGGAACCCCTGCAACCCTGAACAGGACAAGCAGTTACATTAAAAGAAAGGATGGCCTACAAGTGACGGCACTTGCAGACCCATAAATACATGCTGCTGCACTGGGGACCAGGCAGATTTTAATTGAAAATAAATGTTAATTTTGTTCCTTTTCATTTTAGCATATCATTAAACATCCCCAGCATGTCAGAAACTAGTTAATTCTTTCTTGCATGCCTTGCAAATTTGTTGACAGTGTTTAAGTCAGCAGTGTATGTTATCATCTAATATATATGTCGTTGGTTGTTTTGAACATTCTACTTTTGTCGTCCAAAATCGTAACTGCTCTTGATCCTACGGGCATCAGAAGCAATATCAGTCTTGTTTTTATCAGGGTGTATCTCACAAAAGATTGTTAGTCCTTACAATGGACACAAAATTATACTTAGTGTCCATTTAAACTGCTGCGACATTTGTGAGAAACACTTCATTACATAAATATGTGATGTAAAGTACTAAAAATCCTTTAAAAATCGGCAACAAATCTTGATTTTTTTAATTTTATTGAAAATAATTGGAGGACATGATTAACAAAATAATGCAAATACACAATGTATAACAAAATTTCAGTACATGAAAAAAAACAAAATAAATATGTAACTTTAGGTGTCCATAAAAAAAGTCAAAACACTGATAACGTATAAACAACTTAAAAAAAAGTGTACCGAGCACTTTCTGTTTTCTTTTTTTAACATCTCCTTATGTGCTGATAGACCGAGTTCCCAATGTAGTTTACATTCCCATGTCAAGGACACTGGAGCAGAGGAGGGCCATGCATACGCTTCTGAATACAGAAGGATGAGTCCCGAATTTGATTTCGTTTTTGACTCTATTAGTCCTTTGTTTATTTCCCAATGTCAAAACGGCCTTGCATGCGATATAATGCTCCCCAGGCAAAACGAGAGGCATAAACCACCTAGGATGTGCAAATTAAAGATGTTAATCCCCGATATCCATTCGTTTACTGATCTTTTTCATTTGTTGGTTTCTTCAGTTGGTGTTGTTCTGTTTTTGTTTTGTTTGCATTACCATCATAGTATCGGGCATTTAGTGGCATCATACACTTATATAGTGGGGAAAAAAGTAAAAACAGCATTCATTTTTCCAGGTACCTAATTTCACTATTGCTTAAATCTATACATACCATGTCACAAAGGCGTTTTTTTTCCTACTGCACTGAACTTTACATGGAAAAGACTGGAAAACATGAACATTTCTTTCTGCAAGAACCTCAAGGTAAGTACAGAAAAGCAGCAGTGTTAACAAGGAGTTCCTGGTACATATGTCTACCAAGCTGGGGAAAACCTCCCTCCCAAGTGGACAATTAGAGTACGGAGCAAATGTCAAAATGGCAGAATTGTTTCTGAAGGCTAACAAACTGCGACCGACTTTGTTATACATACGAGAAAATGCTGACTCCAGAACATTACATCTGGCTGACTTCATTAATGGCAGAACTTGGCTTAATTCCATCCTTCTGGCCAAGATATGCACGTTTTCACATTGATTAAGTCCTTCAAGTTTAACTGAAAATTTCAATTTCATTTTCATTAATAGTAGGTAGAAGCCTACTGGGGATCCAGTAGTCCCTGTAAACTAAAATGTGACTTAAAAAAAAAAATTAAAAATTAAAAAACCCACAATGCGGGCTCTGCACTTTGCATAAACTAGCACACCAGGCTGCTTTCAGTGCAAAAGCGATCTGGGTCACCAGCCTATATTACTTAATTTCTAAGTGTTTGTGTCTCTACAGAGAAAAAAAAAAACTATATACACACTATCCCACTCTAATACTTCCAGTTAACAAAGAGAAAGGAGGAAAAAACTGAAATTAAACATGGGTAAGAAGTCAACAGCTGTTGGGTTACTTTTCAGAAAAATTATGAAACAGGTAGTACCTATCGGCGTGTAGCAAAATTTGGTAGTGTATTCCTCAAAGTGGTTAGAAACTGTTTAGAAAAGCGGCTTTAAGGGGTCAGTTTTTCCTGCAGTTTTATTTCCCGACTGCATCACACAGAATGTCAGTTTTGGAAAACTGAAGGAGAAGTCAGTCTTATGACACCATAATGCACTTATCAGCTGGAGAAGGCGTGTGTCTCGTGACAGGAATAATACAAGGTGAAGAAGCCGTATCAGGTTCACACCACACGCGCACAATCACTGGGCTCATTCCACAATACAGTAATCTGCTGTAACTTGGGTTGCATTTGCAACACGTAGTATTTTAGGTATAATTATGTTTCAGTTTTACACAAGGGGGTTTTTCTTACATCCATCCTTTCCTTGCAATTAAAGATATTTAATCACTTTTTTTTTTTTAAACAACCAGACGCTGTCACCTTTTAATGACTGTGCAGTACTGCCACAGTTTCGATGCGTCAGTTATGGTCATGTGACAAAAAATAAGGTAGTCATGGCGACTGGGATGATATGGCCACAGGAGACTTTCTATTATGCTACTCACAGACGAAACAAAAAAAAAAAAAAAACAAGACAGAAAGAAGAATCTTGGGAAGGGAGAGGCTCCCGATTCCTCCTGCTCCTTGCCACCTTCCTCACAGGGCACCCCTGTCTCGACATGTGGGGGGTGTTGCACAGATGGCCGAAGCCCAGCCTCCTCCAGTCACATGACCTGTGTGCGATCTCCCTCTGCAGTAAAGGTGGGGCTCTTTCAGGAGACTTAATACTCACACCAGACAAAGAGGTTATAGTTAAGGTTTGCAGGCTGAGGTGGTCTTTAGTCAGAGAGTTTCGTCGTTGTTGTTAGGGGCGGCTGAAATATATACATATTCAGTACTTATGTATCTGTAAAACTGTAACCATGTCACAGGACAGGACCCTTGTAGCCCAGAGAGTGCTACAGCAGGGGCAAGGAGCAGGGTGGGTGCGGGGGTATCCATGCATTCACTTGTGGCTGAGGGGGCTCTCCTCGCCGCTGGGGTGCTGGCGGCTGAAGCGAAGAGCCACATCCCGCTCAGTCCCCTGGGGATGGACTGGCACCACTGGGGCACCATTACCCGGCCCCTGTGGGCACAGGGGGCTGGTCTTGGGTTTGGGCAGGGTGGGGCTGGTCAGTCCCAGGCTGGTCAGAGCATCCAGTGTGCCATCTGGGTCCACCATGACGTTTATGACTGAGGGAGAGAGAGAGAGAAATGAGCACACCAGATCGACTGGACACGGGGGCGGGGTCTGGGGTGAGGAGGCGTGGCTCTGCCCTTATTTGGAGAAGTTAAATGAGGCATTTATATATTCAAGGTCTGACACATGAAATTCAGCTGACTCTGTTCACATTAGGAACACAAGTAGGGCCAAATAACTGTTCAGAAAGGTCAACCCCCCCAACCCCGCCCCATGCAGCAGCCTTACCTTGGAGCTGCTTCTCCACCCTCTTCAGCTCCAGCAGAATCGAAGAGATCTCCTGCAGGGCGCCATACCAAGGAGGAACGAGAGGAGGGTTTAGGGAGGTGAGGGATGGGGGGGTGGTGGATATCAATGACTGCATCATGCTCTGGTGCCCAAGTTGGTCTGACTTGTGTGTGAAATTCTGCAAGTATCGAAAAGTCATGACTGGCAGGTGGTAGTGGGAACTGATCTGCACTGCAGGTGCAAATCTTAGTATTGCAAAAGATCATGGAAAACCAAGGAAGCAAACATGTGACCTCGGAAGATGCGCATATATTCAGTTTTCAGGTCAATAAAATTGTGTTTAAAGGTCGATTGGCCAGAAAAAAAGGCTGAATTTTAAGCATTTTACAGCAGTCAGCATTGCCCGATTAATCAGACGACATGGTCAATATAGTGCTGGCTGCGCGTGGCACTCAGTGCTGCAGCGTGGCATATCAGCAGCTACAGCAGTGACACCCAAGGGCCCGAGTTCTAAATTCCCCCAGCTCACATCATTTTCACTTGATGAGTATCATCGCCACACAGCCAAAAGGATGTCAATTCTGAAACATTATTTTGTTACTTTTGTCAGAAACTGATTCATGAAACGCCGAAGAGATAGCACCAAATATGGTTAAATGATTGTTTTTGTATGTTAAATAATTATCTTATTAAGCAGTTACATTGCTCAGTATTGGCCTAATATCGACTATTGTCCTGCACCCCCCATGAAGTCGGCATCGGCCACCCAAAACCCCGTATGGGTCAGCCTCTAGCCGTGCTACCCATCAGTAGCTAGAGCTGTCCAGCTGAGGCTGATCAAAGTCATCCACCTGACCATCCTCATCGGGGAGAAGCCCTCATTAATCATGGCCCAGATTCGCTTAGCTGGCAAACCCAAGTGCTGCAGCGTGACTGACCAAAACTCAGGAATAGACAAATAAAAAGTAAACAAATGAAAGATTTACAGGGTCCAGGCCTGCAACCTTTGGTGCAGAATTTACTGAATTAGCTTTAAAACAAGCTCATATATCAGATCTAAATTAGCACCAGGACTCGAGGTCTATAAACCTGTCGATTGCAAACCTTTCAGGTCTCACGCAAGGTCGAGAACCAGGACCTGCTGCACCGAACAGTGTTACATGAGCAGTTTCCTACAGAGCTACCTGGCCACAATTCACAGCTGCAACATCCTGTGATGAGACGCTTAACTGGATGGAAATCTTTAGTCGTCTCCATGGAGAGCAACCCTGGGCCCTTTGACAGCAGCCATGTAAACATGTGAACTGTAGTCATCACATGGTCAAGGGGCATTCCTCTGCCATTCTGCATGGGAGGTATGGACCATGTGGAAACCCTTCACTAGCCCAACAGGGGCTCAGAAGGTGAGGCAGAACTAAGCTTGCGTGTCATGAATTAATTCAGCTGGACAGCCCTGGTGCCTCAGGGGTACTGGGCACAACATTGCAAAAAGCTAAAGGATGCGGGGCGGAGAGTCACTTGGAATGGGGCCGCAGATTCTCACCAATCGCCAGCCACTAGCAGACCAACCCGTACCTCCTGAGAGCCACCATGTGCCCACCCAACAGGCCGCCTTGGTGACTTTATGCACTGTACTGGGAATATTTTAGGGTTATTGGGCAGGATTGGTGGTCTGTCCCCGTGAGGCTTTCGCTCAATGAAACCAGGGACCTGATCTTCCCATTTACTGTGTTTTTATACCTCTTAATACTGGCCCTCCTATCAGGCACAGATGACACCAGATAGCTGAGACTAGAGTAGAGCTGGCCACAGGGCACCACATCATGACATTAGCTACACACATCAGCCAGTCCTTTATGTTTAAATTCAACTTTTGACTTATGCGGTGTCTGACATGAAGGCCACGCCTTGGTCCATTTACTTTGCCGGTTTAATCTAAACCTTCCTTGACTGAAGGTTATGCTCTTGGCATCAAACCATCCTATCATTTATGGACTGCAGGCACATAAAACACCTAAACTTTTATTAATTTCTGGAAAAACAGATTATAAACATTTTAAGAGGTTTTTTGTGGGCGACAGGGGAGTCAGATAAATTTGGCCCTGGCAGTCAGCGTTGGGGGACGCTGATTTCCAGCTTGGCGTTTGTGTGATTGATCGCTCCGGAGGGGAACCTGAGAATGCAGCCTGCCTTCTCAGCTGAGGCAGCGAGGCTTCCTGGGAACGGCATCCCATTTAATTTGGAAAAACACACCCCGCGGCAATAATAATACTGGATTGAGTCTAACGGCACACAAGGGAGTATGGAGATCCTCACTGCTTCTTTTATATTGATATTGAAGGGTGGGATATTTCAGTCCCATCACCCTTATGTACTTAACAGCATTGTGGCTGAACTAAGCAGAAAATCAGCAATATCCAACAGAATAAAGAATGCATGCGGGGAAGCCTAGAACCTACCCACAATCCCCTGGGGGGCAGTGGATCATCGTTGCAAAAATCCACTGCTGGAAAGGAAGTGGCTCACTCACCTTGTTGGACGTCTTGAGAAGCGGTATGTCGCTCTCCGCCCGGAGTTTGCTCTCAATCTCCTCCCAGTTCCGGTCCTTGTCCTTAAACAGTATTCTGGGGGGGGGGGGGGGGGGGGGGGGCGGGGGGGCACAGTGTTAAACAGTGTCAGGATACCCAATCAGGGCCATTGTGAGTGTCCATGGCAAACAGCGAGACCCAGGCCTGGCTTCCATTCAAAGCTCGAAAGGGCCACAGTTTTTAAATAATGGATGGCGATGTCAGAGGTGGCAGAGTGCTGGAGGTGGAGGAACAGCAGACAGGCGGCCTCTGGCTCACCCATCAGCTAGGGAGCTGCACATCTCACCAGGCCCCTCTGCCTTCTGATTCAGTACAAGTCTCATGTGGCCTTTTAAGACTGTGGCACTGCACTTTTTCCTCACTAATTTCCAGAGCTGTAGATGAGAGCTTCCTCTGATAGAATGGGCTATGCAGATCCAGTGTGTGTGTGTGTGTGTGTGTGTGTGTTTTTATGGTGGTGGTGGGGGGGCATGTGGTACCAGAATCCTGAGAGTCTATCTGAGGAGAAGAATCACGTGTTTTTAGCTCAATGGCAAGACAGCTAATTAGTTTCAGCCTGTTAGACGGGCTTCACAGGATATGCGTTTGAAGTGCCTGTCAGCGCTGACCTGCCTCCTTCCAGCTTGCTGGTGGAAAATAGCCAGCCATCCACACAATGAAGATTTTATGCATCCCTGAGCATGTGTTATGTGTCAAACAGGAGAGGATGCAGTCGTCTCCAGTTTGAAAACCTTTTTTCAGCTTACTCTTTTGAATTGAGCAGAATTGGCTATGAAAACAGGAATCTAGATACATCTGTGCATCTCTCTACATTTTAATTAAGCCTGCACTGAAACGTCAGACTCGGTCAAGAGGAAAGGCAGACAGACAGAATATCCTTCGTTCGATATGGCCCCCTGCTGGTTCAAGAAATGCACTACAATCTGGCTGGTCATTGTTCACATTCATTTGTTAAAAAACAGGAAAACCAACAGATACCAGACCAATTAAGAAACTGTCTGACGACTAACAAAGATTATATAGGATATTCCGAGTCACCTTTCAAATGGCCTTGTGATGAATTTACCAATAAAGCTGTTACACAAGTGTCTCAGCTCAGACTGAGTCTAACAGGAACATTACCTGATTTTTCCAGCTGTCTTGTCCACGGATTGGCGGATTTTTGCAGACAGCTGAGAAACAGAGGTGAGGAGCAGACTGTCCAGCACGGCCTGACGAGGGAAAACAGAGTGTAACCGGGGACTGCGCAGTAAACGCCAACGGACAGACAACCAAATTAAATGCAGCAAAAACAAATATTTAATTCAAATATTTGCATGTTCATGGCAGACTGTCTGTCTAGTTCATGGGGAACACAACAGTGGCACCAAAGAGATGCTGCTGCTGCTTACGGTTTCCGAAGGGGAACGTGCCAGTCCTACTGGGCTTCGGATATAATGTTATTTATCTTAATCACAATATTATTACTGCTGTTGCCATTAGAGGAACAGGAAGGGAGAGCTCCTTCATTGCAGGCCAGCCTGTGGCCTATTCTAGCTGCCTCAGAAAATGAGGCTGGAAGTTCAGTAGCAGAATGCTCTGGGATGGCCTGGGGTGGACCCACCTCATCCCGGTTCCACGTGCGGCGCCGAAGGGCTGTCTGGGGG
Organism: Petrocephalus schoutedeni; assembly: GCA_026780765.1. Lineage (NCBI taxonomy): Eukaryota > Metazoa > Chordata > Actinopteri > Osteoglossiformes > Mormyridae > Petrocephalus > Petrocephalus schoutedeni. The sequence goes on from JAODKL010000062.1 coordinate 3,314,792, forward strand.
TCCTGGCTATCAGGGGCACGCGGGCGGAGTTCCACCGGACGTCCGTTGATTTCAGGGGCCTTGGTCTGCACCACGGGTGGTATCTTCCTAAAATTGAGGCTTTCGTCGAAGACGCGGTCCACGAGCTGCGGGGTGGATGGTGGGGGTGTGTGTGCGGGGGAAAGGACGGGGCAGAAAACAGAAAAACTTCATCTCTGGTGGCCTACTGTTCACCACAGAGAGAGAAGCTGTCCTAACAGTGTCCTGTTTCTTCACCACTAGAGGAGTGGCATCCTTTGGGTTAAGTTCGCCCACTGCGTATTTCCTGTACATTTACATGTTTTAATCAAGAGCACCCTCTACAATCTATACTCCAGTCTTTCAGGACGGTCTTCACAGCTGCACAATCCACTCAGAACATTCACACCTACTCTAAGTCACATGGCACGACACAGAACAAGTTGTTATTGTTAGCCGCACACATCCACAGTGCCTACCAAAATCTGTCACGTAGTGTAAGGCTAATGGTCTGTCTGGGGATTGCAGTTCTAGCAACATCTCAGGAGTTCTGCTAAGTCTGCGGCTGCATGTCAGATTATCTGCTTCGCTGAGGTCTACATCTACCCTAGCGGTGATGCGTCTCAGGCTGTCCGCCCTTAGCAGAAATGCCAATGGGTTCTCATCCTCATGGACCATGAGGAAAAGCATGATGGGAGGAAGAAGCCATGGCTGACAGGTTTTGGCCACACGTTCTCGCGCATCACGACAACACACGAGCATTAGGCTGTTAGTTAGACATTGGCTGGCTGCAGATGAAAGGCAGCTGAAGGAAGGAGACGACGGCAATTTATGAGAAATGGAACGGTTCTTATAAAAATGTAGAGAGCAGGGTGACCGCAGTAATGAGAAATCTATCATCGGTAAGTGCCATCAGAATGGAAGATGAGATGCTCTCCTTTCCAGGTAACATGATGTGGTGCTGTACGCTTGGCCTACCCTTGAACTTGTGCATTCGCACATATTTTCCACTCAGGCCTGGAAGGATTTCCATTTATGTACCAACAAATACCAAATAAATCAAAAACGATTATCCATGTCAGCTGGGGATACTTTAATCAGACGGTCGATAAATATTCCTGAGTTGCCAAGCATCTGAATCGCCCCTTCTCAGTTATTTAATGCAAACAGGGAAGAGTCCTGTGCAGGTTCTGCTAATCTTTCTCAATTATCCATCTGTTAGTATCTTCCCTCTCAACGGAGTTGCACAAACTGGCAGTGCTGTAGATATTTAGGACAAAAGTCAGGCTGTGTCTCACAAAGTTAAAATGTCAGCCTTTCAATTAAATATACATGTTATTGTATAATTCATGGTTTAATAGCCTGATTGAGTAAACTGATCTGCACAGGAGCACAAATGAGTGCGTTTTATCTATATATACCCATAATACGAAAATATTACATAGGCCACGTCTACATTTTTATAAGGGGTGGGGGGGAGACTGAGCAAAGCAAAACGCATGGTGTGTGATGCTGGGGGGGGGGGAAGAGGGAGGAAATAAAGAAAAAGAAAGAACCTTGCACACGCCTTCCTGAGACGGCCCTACCTCTTCCCTGGTGTCAATGGCGGAGCCTGGCGTGGTGGCCGCAGTGCTTACTGTGGTGCTGGGCGCCGTGCCTGACGAGCTGACGGAGTCGATCTCGCCCGCCACGTCGTGGATCTCACGCGCCAGGATGGCCAAGTCCTTGGCCAGGTCCTGGCTGATCCTGCGCACACAGGGGAATAACCTATTACACATCAGACGGGGTTCTGGAACAATCAGTTCTCACACAGTGCTAACGTTCATTACAGGAAACGGCTATTTCAAATACGGCCGCCAGGTGGCTGACCTGCTTATGTGTAACAGCACACACAGAGTCGTTCAAAAACCACAGCGATTCATTACTGAGAAGCCAGCATCTGGGTCCCTCTAGTGTACGACAGCGGTAGTGACAATTATCTTGCGTACATGTTAAAGATATGAATCGATGACTCTTGAACTATATTAAATTCGTGTCATATAAAATTTATCTTGGCAGCTTTTTAACTCTTCACATTTGCTTTCATTTCAAAAGATGCCAGGGCTGAATTTATATTCTAAGTCCAGCCATTAGTGCTTTGTAGGAAAAGCACAACATAATCCGGCATCAACTTTACTGGCAGTCATTAAACATAAAGCTAAGTGGCTTGTTCCCATGACGACTACACTCCGCTGGCACACCTTTAACAAGGGAACCAACAAAAGTGCTGTAGGTGTCAAATGTGACAGATATACACTCCGCTTGAGATACAACAAAGCAGACCTTTGAGCCCTGGTGGGGCCAGGAAAAGAAAGTCCATGGCGTGCGGCTCAGGTAAAAGACCTGTAATTTGTCTCTCGGGGAGTCAGGGCTGAATTTGGACATGATACACAGGAGTGCTGAGTCCTTCAGCCATTGCCTAGCACTAAGGATGTTACAATGGATCGATTAATCATGGAATCACCGATTTTCATAGAAAAGATGACATTGATATTTAAGTTATTATTTCCTATTGCATTGCTTTAAGTTTAAACAAACTAGACCAAATAAATATACTAATAAATCCCACCCTGCCCAAGGTACCCCAGGTGTGGCAAACTGGAGCAGATTAGTACCTGGCGATCTCCTCGCTGTGGGCCGTCCAGTCCCGGATGTAGTCCTCCTGTTCCCTCATTCGGTGCTTCATGGCCCCGCCCATGGGGCTGGGCGTGGTGGGGGCGGAGCTTCCCAGACGGGCAGCGCGCAGGGCGGTGCCAGGCCGCAGACGGGCGTGCTTGGGGGAGTTCCTACTGGAGCTGAACTCGTCCTCGGACGTGGAGGCATACTCGGGGGGCAGGCGTCGCCACCGGCTGCTGGCTGAGGGTTGGGGGGGACGGGGCAGGAGGCAAAAGGGGGGGTCAGTGTGGAAACAGGACCAGCCACCTGCTCAGGGCCAGCTATGCTGTTCAAAACCAAGATGGCTTCCCTCAGAACATGTTACCACCCACAAACACGGGAAAGTCCATGACGAAGAATGGTGTGACACATTAGAGCTAAACATTTACCATCAGTGTGAGTGTGCGGTTTAAATTTTCCATTGTATGGAAAAAAAAATGGCTATTGTTCTTCCAAAAATGCCAAGTCTGCTGAAGCATCTGACACTTGTCAGTGTGGCAGACGGATGCTGGTAGAAGATAACAAGCGGCAGCTCAGTCTGTTGGCCACCTCACACACCCTTTGGCACTATCCCCATGTCTGCTGATGACCCTCTTCTAAAGGAGATCAAACAGCTTCATTAGTGTGGTGGTATGGAAAGCAAAGAAAACCGTGAGAATCAGGGCTAGACCTCCAGTGAGAGCATGAGATGACCCTGGAGGCTTTCAGGACATGCTTGTGTGAGTTACTGGGTTTTCACATACTGAAACAGGTTTATGGTAACTGCAGATCTCTACAGTAGCGGCTTCTCATCAGCCTACGTCTCTATGCCTGCGCTGGGAGATGAAGGTTACCAAGGGATTCATGGATACAGGTCCCGTTGGCCTTTGTTAGTAGACAGGTGAGTCTTGTGTAGCACAAGGGCAGGAAAATGTGTTAGGGGCGCTTCCGTTAATTAAACGAGTAAACAGCTCCTGACAGTAATTCTTACTCATCCTATAACACAAGGCAGCAAAGAGGGTCTTCAAACTTAAAGACCTCTAAATAATAAATAAAAATTTTGGAAGTTCAAAGATGGTTGTCAGTATTACTATCAAGAGGACTTACGTTAAAGGTAAAGTTGTATTAACCTATTTGATCCAGCAAAAGCTAGAGGCTCTCAATTTAGTGATTTTAAAAGCAGCCTTGTGTTAGATGCCATGTATGAACCGTCACAACACTGGCAGCTGAACAGATACTGAGCAGAACCCAGGGCAACAAGTCAGAAAGAGGTCAGGTGGGTTCTGTTCTGGACAACCGCATGTTATTCCAGGTCGACACGGAGGTGTTTTTGCCAAATGGCCATAACCACCATGCGTGATATCCTTGGAGAGATTTGGTTAATTAGTAAAAAGAAAATGACAATGGAACACAGGTGTGAGGTATTGTTAATACAGTTAAAAACACAAACAAACAGATGATCAAACTGGCCATTCATTATAGCCTGCTAATGACACACAACACAAGTGTGGGCCCCACTCCCGGTGAGAGGGATCTGGCGAGGTCTCCATCCCCGCTCAGTGCTGCTGGGCAGTGATGACAAGGCGGTGTGCCTACCATGTGCTTCACAAAGTTCATGGCCTAATACAAAGAGCGGCTCTATTTAATCGGGTGAAGAAAATGAAAGCAAACTCTGTCCACCAGGTGGCGCCTCGTAATGACATCCTGACGCTGCTCCACTAAAGCGCCGGCGGCTCGCATCAGCAATTCAAGGGAAACTTCTGAACAAAGGAGCTGGAGCATGGCTTTTTTAACAACATTAGGGACTATTTACAGGGGCATCCTGTGAGTCTGGCTGCTAAGTGTAGATGTTTAGCTACATGTCATGCTTTCGGGGGAGGGGAGTCATCACTGCCAAGCCAGCTTGGGAGGAGTGGGGGGGGGGGGCGGGGGAGCGGACACATGCAGATCACCACATGTGGCCAGGGAGCTTGCGCCGGTACACTACCCAGGAGCTCCTCCAGGGAAGGGACGTTTTCGGGGCCGGGCACGGCGCTCTCTGCGTGGGACAAGCAGCCTGGTTTGTGAAAAAGCGCCACTGTGACTGCAGCGCGGCCGGCGGGCTGGGCTCGCTGGCACGGCTCACGACAGGACAAGACACACATGGTGATGACGGCGGCGACGACAAACAGATCCCAACACGAACGGCTACGGTGATGCTCCCGAGCACGCAGGAGCCGAGAGCTGCGGCCATCCACCCAACACTCAATTTCTATTCAATGCGCCACAAATAAAGCCTACATATAACTAACCTCAAATGAGATCACACTGCAGACGGACACCACAGGGCTGCAAGCAGCTCGTCTCTATTCCCTATTTAACCTCTGAAATGTCATTTCACTAGCATCGCTAGCACAGAATTAGCATTGGTAGTAACAACTGCCCGAATGACAATGGAATACACATCTGTCTTTTAACCTTTTTCCACCCGTAAAACCAGTCCTGTAATTTCAGGCCTACTGCTGTCATTTTCAAGCTACACCACTTATACCATTTGTCACTTTACCGATTTATCTTTGTTATATTTTTATGGTAGCTTAACAAAATTAACAAGGCTTGGGTATCATCACATATGTATGTTCGGCGTGTATTAACATGGACCCACCAGAGGGGGCGCTGTGGATAGAGTAGGAGACCTTGGCTTTGGCGTCGGGCACTTTGGAGACACTGTTGGCCCTCACGCGCGGAGCCACTTTGCCGTCAGCGATGGAGCCGACGCGGAGCCCCAGCCGCAGGACCGTTTCCGCAGAGATGCTGCCTCGCGACGAGGCCCCAGACCGGCCCACGGTGGCTTCCGAGTCGCTGCGGGCTGACAGGGAGCCCAACCGGGTCCGCCGGGGCTGTGCTAGCATGTCGATGCGCGAGGGGGCTTTCTTCCCCGACGGCGGCCGCGATGTGGAGCTGGTGGTAGAAACCTCGGAGGCCACAGATACCCGGTCCGCGTCGGCCAGGTCTGTGTCAGAGGTGTCCCCCAGGCGGGCCCGTCTCAGCAGGGAGGCGCGGGTGGGCCGTGGCCGGGGCAGCGTGGCCGGTTTCCCTGCACCGACTGCTGCGGGGGGTGCGGTCGCCACCGTCTTGCCTCCTTTACCCGCCTCCATCTTAGAATGCAGCAGCTCGTCAGTGGAGGTGAACTGGCCCCGGCCGTGAGACCGACCCGAGTACGTCTCCTGGTCGGAGGAGAGCACGTCTGAGATGGTGGAATGGGGCAGGGAGGAGGTCTGGTCATCGTCAGTCAGGTCGACAGACGGCTGCCGGGGTCTGGAGCCGGCCTGGAGGGAGCGGCGGGCCTCGGGCCGGCTTTCAGATGGGCGGGCCTTCGCCTTCCTGTCCAGGCGCTCGCGAGCCCCGCTGGCAGTCTTGCTGGTGGCGCCGGTGCCCCCGCCGGCCGTCTTCTCCTTGTGCATGCTGCTGAGCGTACGCCGCTTCTGCGCGGCCTTGCGGTCGCCGTCGCCCGCCGCCTGGCTGACGGTGCTGGCCGTGTCCACGTCCGACTCGGGCGAGATGGAGCCAGCCCGCGGGTAGCTCGGCTGCTCGCCGGCCTCCAGCTTGTTCTCCTTGCGCAGCTTGGCCTCCAGGAAGGCCATGACGGCCTCTGTGTCCTTCAGCAGCGTGGCCGTGTCCAGGCTGCCCACCGAGTCGCTGCGGTCCCGCACCAGCGGCAGGGCGCCCGGCTGCTTGTTGATGCGAGGGATGAGCTCGATGGGCACGTTGGCGCTGGGCTTCTCGATGGTGAAGCTGCCCTGCCTCACCAGTGGCTTGCCCGACTTCTCCGCCCCGTCCGCCGCCTTACCCTGCACGGCCCTGTCCTCGGTCCTCTTCCTGCGTCCCTCGTCTGTTCTCTTCTCTCCGCTGCCCGAGGCCCGAGCCGGGGGCTTGGAGAACCCTGCCTTGGTCTCCTGCTGCTGGCTCTGGCCTGGCTTGCCGGTGGACGCCGCCCCGGTTTCCATGGTAACCCGGTGGCTGGCTGCGATCGGCCGGCCCTTGTGATCCGACTGGCTCTCCTTCTCCTGGGGCTCTGTGTCCTGCTTCTCCCCGATCTCGGAGCGCAGGCCTGCCACCGGGGGCGCCCTCCCCGACTTGCCCCGCGAGCTTTCCAAGGCCTTGTCCTCGGTGGGGAGCTGGGGGAGGGTCCGCCGCTTGCGCTCTCCGTGGCTGGAGGTGGACGTCGCACTCTTGATGGAGACGCCGGACTCGCTGGCGTCAGCTTCTGAAAGACACACCAACGGCCCCCCAACCAGGAACATTTCAGTTACAGCCTCATATTAGCACGGGACACGGTGATACTTGGTGATCACAGTCATCCGAAAGGAGAGCCGGTCTGGCTTGCAATGTACCCCCGCTCACAATACTAATGTCCCAGAATTTTCCACGGGCTTCTCAGCCACCGTTCTGCCGTGGCGTGCTCCTGCATAATCACACAGATGACCGCCCCCACAGCTCACCTTTCTCCTGGTGGACGAAAGCTGCCGAATCAGCACCGGAGCCTTCCGGATCTGTCCGCGTGTGATTGGCAGCTAGCGTGGCCCACTGAGACACCCAGCGTGGGCTGCCCACGGCAACCGGGCCTTCTGGAAAGAGCTGCGGAAAAGGAGAGGGGCCAGTTCATTATCATAACCTCATTAAGATCCAAAAGGAAACAAGGGGGGCGGCACTGAGGCCCCGGGCAAGAGGATGGGCTGGCATTATAAGGACAGCCCCTCTGACATCAGCCAGCTAGCAAATGGTGTAAGATTTAAGACAGAAGGCTAGAAAAAGCACTTCCTTTTTCATGTTTCACACACTGCATTGTGGACAGTAAATGAGCTCTTCATTCACTATTTAATATTCATTGATTAATACCGATCTGGAATAATTCAGAATCACTCTAGATGACAATGCAACAATTATCACAATAATGCCGTTTACAATGGTTTAACTTAAGTGTCCAAACACAGAATTTAAATAAAAAAAAAAATCTAGATCCTGGTTTGCAGTGATAAGCAGTCAGTCTCAAAAAATGAATAATACAGTGAAGTTTAGTTAAGACGAGTTTCTAACTGCTCTGTAGGGGAGATCTGATGGCAGGAGAAGAATGGAGGCATTATTAATGTAAAACAAAAGGTACTCAGTAATCATTCCCCATTGTGAGCAATGGCACTTCCTGCCCTGGGGTAGGTGGTAGCAGCCGGCAAAGAAGGCTGCACTGTTAGTGATCTTCCAGTGAAGTAGGTCAGCCGCAAGATTTCTCACTCTCTGGATAGCACTGATAGCTGGCATGCTCGTGAAAAAGAGAGCGAGAGAGAAAGGGAGAGAGGGAAGGAGGTGGTAGTGGTGAGGAAGGGAACGAGTGACCCAGTAGCGGATTCGACGGAAGACCAGGGTGACGTTTTAATACATTCTTCATCCTGACCATCACCTGAAGGTCCTACATCTTAATAACATGGATGGTAGTTCTTGAGTTTAAAATCAAAGCCCAAAAAACTTTCCTCTTGAGATGTTAATCATCCTCCAGCCTTTGGGTGGCACTGTTTCTTAAAAGCCACTAGAGGAGTTTAAAATTGACCTCCTTTTCTCAAATCAATACACCAGGCTAGAACAAGTTATGCATGGTAACATCATGGCTTAAATTTGGTCTGAATCATTTCCTGATTTTTTTGGGGTAAGAAGAACAATGACTTCCTTCCTGAAAAAAGCAAAATTCAACCCATGCTGGATACCCACAGACAGATCCAGTGTTTAGTTGATTCAGATACCACCTGGAAAAACAGTGTCAACAGAAGGAAGATTACATTAACAACTACATTTATAGCATTTGGCAGACACCCTTAGCCAGATCAGTTATTAGCACTGTGCTACCTCTGAAGGCAAGCAGTCAGACTTCTTCATCTCCCCCTGGGCCGAGGTCTTCCAGTCTTTCAACGTGTCGTGGTGCTTAGGTCGAGCGACTCTGGCCGGGTCAGCACTTTGCTCCACCCCAAAGACCTGCGCAGAGTGATTGTAGAGAAGGCCAGTAAGCACAAGTCAGGTCTGTTAAGGCTGATTTATACTTCTGCATTGAGCCTACGCTGTGACCTATGCAAGTGGCCTACACTGTTGCAAACATTTATCCTCTGCAATTACACCTCCAAGACACTAGGTGATGCATATGTTCAGATGTTGCACTTATTGTCTTCTCACTCTGTGATGTGATCAGTTGTTGAATCACGCAACTGAAATGGAAAAACAAATGTCTAACAAAGTATCCACTTATCATGTCCTGATTATATTTGTGCTGCTCCAAACTTCCTGTAGACAAAATGTCGAGCCGCTACACTGTCACTTTCTATGCATTCTCCCCTTTTAAAGTTCGTGTCTATGCAACTTTTTACTTTTTTCAGTCTTTTAAAGTACAAATAAACTTCACGGAGGTAAGTTAAATTGCCGCTGTCCTCCTGAGTGTTTTGTAGACCTGTTGCTAAGATGCCTAGGGTTACTTATTTAATGCCAGATATAAATAACATGTCAGTTTAAAATCACCAGTATAAGTACACCTCAGTGTACACTTTCTTAATTCCAATAAAAAATAAAAAACAAAAGCTACCATGCAAACCAACCCCAAACCAAGCAAAGTGCGGTTACATGTCTGGGGAGGTGCGCTTCAGGCTATGGAGTAGGGTCTACGGCTACGCCATACTTACAGTGTTCATTCGATGCAGAAGTGTAAATCAGCTTTTACTCAAGGCCACATTAGCACATAAGATCTAACAGCAAAGGTTAATTTCACGCAACCAGTCCTTACTTCAAAATAAAATAAAGGACACTAGAAGAACGGAGAGTAAAACCACCACCAAGCTTCCATTAGCTGGTGACCATTTGAAAGCTTTGCTAATCCCTGAGACTAGCTGGCAGGAAACTGGAAACTGATTTCATTTAGGCCCGTGGAAGTAAGACACAGGAAGTAATATCTTCCATTTTCATTTGCAATACAAACCTCACTTGTAGTGGGAGCTTTACAATTGATTATATTTTGCCCTTAAACACAATAACTACTCATCTTTTCCAATGTGACTAAGATCCAGGGCTTCACAAAAAAATGAAACCCTTTCATCACCAGATCTTCTTTAAGAATACGGTTGTGGAAGAAAGACCCAAAGCTAGGCGAGCCGAGGGCCGTCTCCACGGACAGTCAGATCAGGTCCAGCACATGCATAACACTCCCAGAAAGCCAGTGAGGAAAAACAAATGTGTAAATAACACGAAATATCTCGCTACTCTCAAAGGAACTTTCAAATGCACAAAAGACATGTGTCTTTGTGTGAGACAACATGCCTTCTCAATGTTCATTCTGCACCAGTGTAGTAGCTCTTCTCAGCAGAGCCCGAGGCAGGGTGAAGGCAGGTAAAGGGGGCACTCACCCGGTGTGATTATCTGCACCCCCCACCTTTACTACCCTCCCCAAACATACTCCTTACTCCTCCCCACATTCCCGGGTCACGTGGTTCTGTTCACCGTCCTGCCCGGAGCCACGTTTCCACAGACCCATTAGCTCTGCACTTCTGAACCAAGCAGCAGAGAAGGGGCCTCGCTTTAAAAACCTTGGGCAAAACACTCAATTTAGACAAATGCTGCTCAGCATCAAAGGCGTCCCTTCAACCGCAGATACTTCAGGGTTTCGCTGTGGCCCCAAAAGGGGGAGGTGGGGGGCTGGAAGACACCAGATTTTTTGCCAGATGTACAATTATTAAGAATGCCGCTCGCAAAAACACAATAACGAAACAAACATGGCTTCTAGTAATTCTCCAAGAAAAGGGCCTTTCAGGAAAGAAACATGCGGCATTGGCGATGTGTGTTGGCTACAGTTTTTGCCTAGAGAATTCCCAGTTTGTTCAGCAAATTCCATTTCGCGGTGTGTGGTACAGTGAGGGACTGATTAGCAACACAGCAGGCCTTAATTAAGTCACAAAAATGCGCACATAAATTCAATCATCACCCTTTTGTGTTTTAGCACCAACCAGACATGGTTAATTTTGAACTGAAAGTCATTTGAATTCCAAGGGGTCTGCACAGGGGAAGGCAATCCTGACAGGCTAGGCCAAGGCAGAAAAGTAATTAGACACATCATGGTTCCTCAAGACCAGCATGCTTTGCAAACGCTTCAGGACACTTCTGGGGGACTGCCAGCCAAGCCACACTGTATAACAGTACCTCTTTACATTCATGCTGAACTCACTGAGACAGAAGCCATCACCAAAAGTCTATAAGAGTAGTCAAAAACTGGTACATCTATGATGTTATCTGGACCAAGAAATTCTAACCAGGTATTCACAGCCTTAAGGACTGGGTGTCGGGTTTCAGTAATTCTGCAGAATTTAAAAGGCCCATTGTGAAGCCCGGGCATTTGTCTGTACGGCACACTTGTAACTTAAAATAAAACTCTTCTTTCATTTTCCTGTGCCACTGTACTCCCTTCTGCTTAGCAGTGTAGAGACAGAGAGGCCAAGACAGATGCAGGGGGACAGACAGTGTCCTTGGCTTCTACGGGACAGCCTTGGCCAGTCAGAGCCGCGCAGAGGGGCCACGCACATGCCGACCCCTGGGAGGTGCAGCCTGCCGGCGACGCCGCGTTCTCACCTTGTCGATCATGCGCCGCGCCTCCTCTTCCTCCGGGTTCTGCTTGTCCAGCTCGATGGTGTAGGTGCCCTTGTCGCTCTGGTCGTCATCAGGCTCCTTGTCCCCGCAGCGGGGGGGCCTGAGCGACTCGTCGGCGGGGCTGGTCTGCTGGCTCACGTTGGCCCTGGTCACGCCGGGATCCTCCGACCTCTGCTTGAGGAGCACACGCGTGGCCGAGGGGCCGGTGACCGCCAGCGAGGAGGGCGGGCCCTTGCTGCCGTCCGCCGACGAGGAGGAGGCGGAGGCACCGGCCTTGGGGCGGGAGGGGGGGGTGGGGCATGGCAGCTCGCCGGTCACGCCCCCGATGAGAGGCGCCGTCTGCGAGAACGAGTAGGAGCGGCGCTTGCGGGGGTTGTCCTCGTCAAAGAACTCGATCATGAAGGTGGTGCGGCTGCCGGCAGCGGGGCCCTCGCCGCACTTCCCCTCGGCCCCCGCTAGGGCCCGCGCCGCCTGGGCCCCCCGCAGCCGCTCCTCCAGCGCCAGCCTCCGGCTGCCAAAGCGGAGCCCCGCGCCGTTCTCCGAGTCGCTCTGCGTGCCGTCCTCGTGCTTGCTGCCTGTGCAGACGGGGAGGGGCGCGATCAGTCCGGGGGGGTCACTGCACATCGGCGCGGCGCCTGCCAGAGAGAGCCGCCAGACATGCTCACGTGACCATCAGCCCGTTACCGCGGCAGAATCCCTTAGGGCAAAGTGTGCTTTGGCGAAGGATAGGGGTGGACGGTGTAAAGTGAGGGGGCGGGGGGGAATGCAGTCAGGAAATAGCGTGCAGGCCGATCTGACAGTCCCGGGCCCCAGAGGCAGATATCACAACAGGGCACTGGACAGTGGGCTTTGATGGGCCAGCTGCAGACAAAGGCATCCTTTTGTTAATGCACAGCCCTGCCTTTGAATAACGGTGCAGGGTCCCGGCAAGCTCCCGTGAGTCAGACTGCATCTCCCTTATTATCCCCCCCATACACAGGCTCCCCTACACCGCGACGGGAAAGGACCACCCGAGGGAGTGGGTATAAAATCAGGCACTACAGATACCGAATGCACGTCGACGGGCATGCCGACAGCGTCGTTTCCCCATGCTCCCGTTTGGCCGCTCGCCACCCCTTCCCCCTCCCTCGCGGTGACAACCGCTCCGCGCACCACTAATCGGCATTGAGATGCACCGTGAAAGCAAAATCCCCACCGTGACCAGTCCACGCCTCACGTTGACCTAGCCGAGGTGTCAGTCAGAAATTGCAGAGTGACACCTACGGACACGTCAGGGAAGTGCAGGTGCAGCCGCACCTAAAGGACGGCACTGCAGTCAGCGAGGCTGCTCCATCGCCCAGCCACCTCTGGAAGTAAGTTTCCTCCTTAAGACTGCAGCCACAGCCCAGGCTTCCCGGTCAAGTGCGGCGCGCCGGCGCACAGAAAATCCGGCGTGCTACCCGCGCATCAGCCGGCAGTGCAGCAGGCGCACACCCACTCCCACGCGCCGGGATCCCTGCACGCCCACCTCCTGTCGCAAGGTGCATTCTGCCGGCTGCCTACCGGTGCGGCGCATCGCGGCGTCTCAGTGCCGGAGACGGAGGCGGCTGAGGGGAGACACGGCGGCCGGATTTAGGGAGCAGGAAACGCTCCCTCGCATCGATGGAAGAGGGAAAAAAAATAATGGCCAGGAGGCAGGAGCACCGAGTCGGAGGAGAGTACAGAGGCGCTGAACAAACACATCGGAGGAGAGAGAGGGAGGGAGGGAGGAATGGAGGGGGAGAGGGAGGGAGGGGGGCGTGGGGCTGACTGTGCCAGCTACCCTGAGCTCCGTCACGGGCACTGCATCGGAAGCGGGGAATTCAGTAATCCGCTGAATTTGGAATGAAGCAGAACGTTTCAGACTCAGCACCCGAGAGGAGCTTTGCAGTGACAGACAGACGGGCGGACGGACAGCGGCGTTTTCCTGCACTGATGTCAGCTGTCAAATGTGTAATAGCCTAAAATGTCAGCCTGCTCTTTTCCTGGCATTAGGTGCATGAGATTAAGTTCCCCTTAATGCCACAGACCAATTTCGCCGCAAATGTACCCGGAATACCAGAGAAAGTCAGGAAGTGCATTTCATTTTTTAAACAAACTTCATTGCATTCTTTAATTGTGCACAGTCTCAGCAGATGGGAGAGGGAAAGCCCAGTTAATCTAAAGGAAAGATTAATGTGCAGTGCAATGCAAAGAAGCCATGCATGCATTCAGAAGCATGGGAAAAATGCACATGTATCCAGCTGCTGTGACTGAAGAGAATTTCTAATTCATTATCCTTAGTGATTTACCTTCAAGGGCTATAACGTGAACCCCCCCCCCCCCACCCTTCCCCAGGATGAAAGTCAGCTCAGAGCATCAATGCAGAGTACAGCAATTCCTTTGTTTGCCTTTTGGTAGAGTGAACAAAAGAGTTGGGTGGTCAGGAAGAAAATTATAAGGCTTTTTGGAAATAAAACGCGGCTCAAACAATCGACAAACAGCCACTAAAAGGCAGATGAAAAGGAGGGCTGTGCAGAAGAGGTAAGGCCGTGTGCAGGCCCCCACCCCCCACCCTGCATGGATCTCTGCAACAACGTGGGGAAATGCAACCCCCATTACAAGATCTCCCGCTACAATTAGGCCACTCATGATGCACTTTCATATACAATCCGCTCTAATTAAATACACTTATGTTCCCTCCATCCGTTTTCTATACCCACGTGTCCTGCAGATATTCTTTCATATTGTTGCTAGGATAAGAACGCTAACTGGAAATGGACCTTTATACAGAATTTAAGTTTCTTAATGGCGAGAGTTATTCTATAAGCAGAGCCCGGCTGCCCCGTGACTCGCACTGCATTGTGGGATGCGGGCTGAGCCCCCTCACCTTTCAGCCGCTTCAGGTGCACAGGCACGTCGCTCTTGATGCTCTTGCTGTCCTCTTCAGTGGACTCCCTGCGGGCCAGCGGCGGGTCATTCTGGGCCAGCCAGTCGGCCACCTTGGTCTCCGAGGCCATCATGGCAGCCTGCAGGGTGCTCAGCTCCCGGCCGCCCTGCTGGGGGGAGCGTCTCGGTCGCACTCGCTGGTCCGGCGCAAACTTGGATACGTGATCGCGGATGGTCACCTTGCCGGGGGAGGTGTCGTCGAACTCGATGGTGAAGGAGGCGTGGCCCTGCGCAGTGGCCGAGGTCCCCGCGGCCGGGGTGCCGCCCGCCTCCTGCGTGTCCTTGGTGGGCACCTCGTGGACGGCGCTCTCCGGCGCCGCCCGGAGCTCTTTGGTGGGAATCTCAAAATAGCTCGGCTCAGGGCCCAGCGGGCCGACGGCCTCCTCCTTCGCCTTCTCACTCCTCTTGCACTCCTTGCCGTCTGCGGGTTCACAGGAGACAAAACCGGGAGGACCGGGTATCAGGGTCTGAAGCACAGTCGCCAGGGTCCCAGGGTTCCCCGGGGACACGGCTCACATGCGGCCCGCTTGCTTTCTCTCAGTCCACCGTCTGAATCAACTCAGCATGAGCAAAAGGTTGGATATAAGGAAGGTGGAGTCACAAGGGAGTCAAAGAACCCCTTGTTCATTCCTCATCAACTAACCAGCATCACTCAGTCAGCCAGGAAGCAAAGAACCAACCAGAGATATAGACAAATCACGACTCACAAAACTGCTCTGTTTCATGTAACAACAGAAATTCTCATTGGCCACCCAGAACAATTCAGCATCCCTGTTTGAGCTGCTTGTGGCTTTTTACAAAGCCACAGATAGCCACAGCAATTTAATACGAAATGTTCCTTTACCCAAGCTGACCCAGAGCTCCCTTTACAGTGTGATGGACTATATCTAACAGTGAATCATGGCTTCCTAGTTCCACTCAGTTATTTTCACTACAGTGAGTCACAGAAACCAAAATATCAGACTGTGTGTTTGGCACGTAAGTGTACAAAAAGGAAGCAACTTCATAAAATCACTTGTAGGACACATACATACAGACAGTGAAATGGGCATAATTTTCCAGTAAAAGGAGTTAAAAACCCTGTCAAAGATCACTCATTGTACAAATTAAAATTCTTACAATTTTTATGCCAACCAAGAAACACTGTCATGTGTGTGACCCTTTCCCTGCCTCTCCCATAAAGCTGCACATGCCTAGATTTTACTGAACACGGTTTATGGAACTTCCTGTTTTTAGAAAATGAACTTCCTGAATGTCACAGAGATTTCAGCAGAAAGTCAGAAAATCACATGGCTGCTGGCCCACATGAGTCTGATTCCTGGACAGGGACTTTTTAAGCAGGAAGCAAAGGACAAAAAAACAAATGCTATTCATTCAGGAAAAATACACATGGCAGCAAGGAGCAAAGAAACTTTAAAAACTAATTTCAGAAAAACATGCTAAAAGGGCTTCCCGGGGAGCATTAAGGAGACCCGTGACAGGGAGAGTGAGACCCTCCTCCCTGGTGTGTCCACACTGATCATGAGCCTCTGGACCATCCAGGGGCCCACACAGTAGCACTGAATGAGCCTGTTCGATAAAACCTGACCTTGAGACTGTAATCAAATCAAATTTATTTATAAAGCACTTTTTAAACAACAGGAGTTGATCCCAAAGTGCTGAACAAAAACCAAATAACACAGAATCACCATAAAACTAAAAGAAAATAAAACAAACCAAAACAGTCAGAATATAATAAATAGATGGAGAACCAAATTTGCAAAACACGGTGCTCTGCGACCTTCTCGCCTTTGGTTTGAACCATAAAAATCAATACATACATGAATGAAAACGAGAAATGGAAAGTGCTAGAAGAAGCTACTCACTACGAGGAGGGCATCCGATACGACATCCTATGGGCCAATGGAAGCAAGAGCACGGGAGAAGCCGAAAGGCGTCACAGTGAAGCGGTACTCTGTGGGAGGGAGCCGCGGCTGGCCACCACTACAGGACAACACGCAAGGCGGGGAAGGGGGCGGGGCCAGGACCTGCACCCCCTCCTCCCGATTGGAGGAAAAGCGCCCCCCTTCCACAGGCCTATAAATAGCGCTGGGGGGAAGTGTAAGCGGGCCACTCTGATGTACCTCTCCTTCTCACCGCTGCTGCTGCAGTCCCACGCCCGGGACCCCAAAGAATGGGGATTTGCAGACAAAGGCGCCTCAGCCCGCGGTGCCTGACCTCTGCGTCCCGCCAGACATACTCAAAGTGCCCTCATGGCGAGGATGATTACTCCTCACCACGCCAGGGAGGGTGCGTCAATGGGGGTGGAAGGGAATCCTTATTTCCAACAGGGACAGTCCTGACTGAGCACTTAAACAGTCCTGCTTAAAGCCATCTCAAAGAAACGGCCCTCCCTAAAAAGGATACCTTTTAAAATTAATATCCCTGACAACGACTGTAAAATTAGAAATCAAAAATATGTATTAATGCCAGGTGAGAAAAACAAAGCAGAGGCAGAATCATGACCTTTTAGTAATTTCGAACACTTTAAATGTTCGTGTTCTTTGTCTCGCACATGAAGGGCACAAATCCACTGAATGCAGCCATTCACCTAAACTAGCGACTTGTCCTGCCAGACTCCTATCCTCTGCTAAACACGGAGGTCTGTGCTCTACTGTGTTCAGTATTGTTATGCTTCGAAAAACGTTATCTTTGAGTTACATTATATATTGTTGGCTGATGAAAATGGAAAACGGCAATGGTACCGTGGTTTGAAATGTTAATTTCCTGACAACACTAGTCGCGACTCAGTAGGTCTCCAGATTGTTTGCTTTGTAAAAAATACCCCTCATTGTAAAACTGACTGGAGACCTCAAGGAGAAGAAGGCCTCAAGGTAAACCAGCCCTGTCAGAAGGTCAACAGACCTTCAATCTCTACAGCGCCAGGCAAGCCAGAGAGGAACGAGGAGACAAAACAAACTGCAAGACTCTTCCTGGATGGGGAGTAAGAACCGAGTCAGACATTGTTCCTCAGAGAGGGAGGGTCTGAGTTGACCACAAGCACACCCACACACATACAAGCCGGAGCCTCAGGGAGAGAATCTCAGAAACTC
Organism: Petrocephalus schoutedeni; assembly: GCA_026780765.1. Lineage (NCBI taxonomy): Eukaryota > Metazoa > Chordata > Actinopteri > Osteoglossiformes > Mormyridae > Petrocephalus > Petrocephalus schoutedeni. The sequence continues at coordinate 3,332,146 of JAODKL010000062.1, forward strand.
TCTTCGGCATTCAGGTTCTAATCTGCAAAGCCAATACCATCAATGACAGCAGGTTCCAAACGCGGGGGGAACAATGCAGTCTAGCATCTTTCATTTACATCCACATGGAATTCTGTCCATGGGCTGCTAAAGCTGACGCTCATCCCACAGCAGCGTATTCACAGGGTCCCCCTGCTGGGCTAATCTTCAGGGCCCAGGCTTACAATAACCGCTAATCCCATTATCCATGAACAGCACAGGTTAAAGAAACCATCGCCTGCCCGCCATGATAGAGCAAACGATCGCAGTGGGGCCAGAACCCACATTAACACCATCACTTATTAACATCCAGACTCAGGAGAGCCAATTAACAGACAATTAACCTACATCCAATTAACATGCCAATTAACAATCCTGTAAAAATTCCATTAGATGAGTTCAAGCTACAATTTTATAAAACAGTGTAAAACAAGACAACATCCTTCATGTTTACTTTGATATTTTGCATATCAACAAAGCTGACAGAGATATTCAGCTACTGGCAGAAAAGCAAGACTGTAACCAGTGATTCAGCATCCAGGATCCAAACAGAAGCTGCCTTAACCTCCCACAGCCTGGGCACTGGCCCATCAGCCCCCTGGCCCCTCAGGCCCCTGGCCCCTTGGCCTCCTGGCTTGAAAGAGACTGGCCCTCACCTGGCACACCGCTCTCCAACTTCTTGGACTCCTGCTTGAAGGAGTTCTCGTCGTCCGCGTCCCCGTCGCCCCACCAAGACGGCTGTCCGTACAGTGGGGTCCCTCTATGCAAGGCCGCTATGTCTCCTACAACACAAGAAAAAGATAATTTTCCGGGAAATTTGATCATAGCCAATTAGTGTGCGGCCCTGCAGAAAGCATGACTACATTTCTCCAGTGCTTCTTAGAATTCTTTCATTTTTGATATGTATTAAATGCTCCCAAAGACGTATCTTATCAATGTTCTGTTTATAAGCCTAGTAGTTAACAAAGCATTGTATGCTGGGTATTCATTCCAGTAGAGCTTCCTATCAGAGATGGCTGCATTACCCACTAACCTCAACGACCTTGAAAGCTGGAGAAGCGTGCTGCTCGTTATTAAAGCGCAGCTTGGCTTGCCCGCCTGATGGCCGCGAGGCCGGGCCCCCGCTATTCCCCTCCCGGGGAACTGGTGCACTGTGGGTGCTTTTACAGGACCCTCCTCAAGAAACCCGGAGGGCTGCTGCGCTTACAATGTGAGATTCCGCAAGACAAACGCAGATTAATTTACCCGCACGTTGTGTGTGCTGCTCGTTCAGTAGAGGACCAGCCATGTTCATCCAGCAAAGAGCAACACGGCAGAAACGCAAAAGAAAAAATTTCACAGTGACACAATGCAAGAAAGAAATACATCAACAGCGTCCAACCCCCAATTTGAGCATCTGTTTTTCTTTCCAGAAGGTTCTGAGCAGAGCCCAGAAACAGACAGAGCAGTCGCACAAAGCCGGCTGTTAGCTGGATAAAATATGCAGGTAGCCGTTCAGCGAAATGCATCAAAAAAGAGGCCTGCTTTCTTTTAACAGCAGGAATGGCAAGCTGATGCAAAAAGTTCATCAACCCAAATCAGTTAGAAAGCAAGACTACACTGGATTAAACATATATAGATTAGCATGTGGTGCTAAAGAAGCTACTGGGTAAAGCAGAGCACTATTAATGCAGGGTCTCTCTGGGCCGTACCTACAGAATCTACTACAAATGCCAGACCCAGGTCTGTGTTCTGAACACGGCAAGTGTGAGTGGTGACATGTCACCTGCTAGCGGCTATGGTGCTAATGCTAACAGTACCTGCAGTCACCGCCAGGCCCACCCACCATCCTTCCTTTGCCTTTAAAGCTCCGCCTTCTTTTCCAGCCCTGGCATCCCGCCGGCCACCTCAGACATGCAGATAGCGATGAAGCTGCAGCATTTGGCATCTCCCAGCCCAGTTCTGCACCTTGGCCCCAACCCAGCAGAAAGATTCACTACACTAAGGTCACCCTGCGTCCCCCTTTCGTCTGAAAGGCCACTCGGCGCTGCCGCCCGCCATTTCCCATCTCGTGAGTCACCCACGGGGGCGGGGGAGACACCAAACCGTTCCAAGGATGAGAGACGGCTGCTCGCCTTCCGGTGTCACAAGACAGCCAAATAAGGACAAGGCCACTAAGACCGCGACCTTAAACGTTTCCAACAAGCGAATATTCCACACACGCTGGCAATGTCGCCCATTTCCTATCGTGGTGCTAGGAAGGAATCACATAACACGAACCATGGGACTCTGAAACTGGGCCGGGTGATTTCACGCTCTTCCCGCAGTTTATAACCTGCTTCGCAAACATCACTGCAAGCCGGTCTGTTTATTGCAGAGGGACACGGGAGGGATACAGCTTGAGATCACAGATCAGGGACCCCGCGTGTCACAGCTTCAGAGAATCCCCGTGATCACAGATCAGGGACCCCGCGCGTCACAGCTTCAGAGAATCCCCGTGATCACAGATCAGGGACCCCGCATGTCACAGTTTCAGAGAATCCCCATGATCACAGATCAGGGACCCCGCGCGTCACAGCTTCAGAGAATCCCCGTGATCACAGATCAGAGACCCCGCACGTCACACGTGGCTCCTTCAGGACAGCTTGTTGGCTGCTTTTCACTCCACCCCCCCCACCTCTCTACCCCATAAATCCCTTCCAGAAACCCAGCACTGTCATTGCTACAGCTTAAGCATCGGTGTTTGTTGTACTAAAAAGAATGAAAAAACACAGTGCTTGACAAGTGGAGTCATAGTCACTTTATAATTAGTTAATAATGCTGATTTTGCATCAGTTCTTGACCAAAATATGTATTTTTCATGAGGATTCATGCACAGCAGTAGTACCCTTGGAGGAGCAGAGCCAACGCCAGCCTTCTCACCTGCTACCTTGTCCTCCCCCTTGGGTGCGTCAGGTGGCCTGGCCCCCCCATCGCCGCCTCCCTCTGTGTTTTTGCTCCCTGATGGCTTAGCCTCCGGAGACTTCAGGGCTTTGGCTGGCTGCTCCGCCACGGACGGCTTCTTGGTCAGCTGCAGCTGGCTGGTGAATTTCTCATGCTGGGCGAGGGGAAAAACATCTAAGGAATCTCTGGCCGGCAGCGACATCATCTACCTTTGCTAGAGGCTCCTCAGCCGCACACGCGAGTCCCTTGGAGACCAGGTCTTCACTAACCACCCCTGAAATCCTGCCTTCACATGAATCACATGCCTCATTGCCACAAACAGTAAAAAAGTAATAGTTTTATTTTGTTAACCTAATTTCTGCCGGACTACAGTCTTTTGTGTCTCTAACCGAATTTAAATGCCTGTTTAAAGATCCCGAGCGAGTTCCTTAAAAGAGCACCAGTGTCCTACCTTCAGTGCCTCCTCGGGCACGTGCAGCTCCCCCCGGACGACGGTAAACAGGTTGGTATGTGAGACTGGTTAAGGCAAACCAAAGAGCTGTGCCCTGCTGGGCTCTCCTTTCACCGACGCCCACGGAAGACCAGCCCACTTCCTCTCACCACAACATCCTACCCCGTGGGGAGTTTCCTAGTGTCCAAGGTGCTCAGCCAGGAAGGGGATGTGAAGGATTATTGGCAATATCTGCCCTTACAGCTGAGAATTCAGGGTCACACAAAACCTGAAGATTGAGGTCTCTGGTGCCTGCTGTTGAAACATTGTGTGGCTGCTTAAATCAAATGCAGACCTTTAAATTTAAAACCTTAACCTTCTATGGATCAAAGGCCTGGCTAACAAACTGAACATGTGGGCTGACGTCTGGCTATTCAGCTCTCGTTTGCCCACAACATTCAACAATTTATTCCTGTGCTTGCGGCACAGAGCAGACATGAGGCAGGGTTTAAGTGAGCCTTTGCATCTCCATGGCGACCAGCCCACATACCCCCCCCCCCGCCAAAGGGGGTGGGGGGGGGGGGGGGGGGGGGGGGTGGGAGGGAGGGAAAAACAAAAAAAA
>JAODKL010000062.1:3337429-3358463 GCA_026780765.1 Petrocephalus schoutedeni
AGGGGGGGCTCCGTGGCTATTAGGGGGCTTCAAGTTTTCTTTTTTTTTTCTCTAAACACATGAGTCAGGCTTCGCAGTCCTGACAGGCAGAGAGAAAGGCATCCCACCGATGCCGCGTCATCCTTATTAACTCCAAACGACACATGCAGGGCACGGCCACAGCATTTTTCCCATTAAATGAGTCCAGCTGCGGAAACATCAATGATAAGGCACGGGTGCTCATATTACAGGTCAGTCTTAGTCATGCTCAGTACTTCCCATGGCAATGTTAGGGAAAAGGTGTTGCGGTGTCTATACTAAATGTTCTACCCCAAAATTTAAAATCACTGCCAAACCCCAGTCATGTGCGGGTTCCGTGGCTTGCCCGGTTCCGGACGGTTCTTCCGCGAGCCGCCTGTGCGCCGGCACTCACCCCGTTCAGGCTGCCCAGATCCTTCACCTTGTGCTCGTCACTGGCCGCCTCGTAGTTGATGACGGCGTGCTGCTTGTCGACGCTGCGTGACTAAACACAGAAAACGCCCGTGGTGAGCCACTTCAGCGTGTATCACAGAATAATGAATAAACAGGAGACTGTGGGCCACTGGCGGTTAGGGAACAGGGAGTGCTGCAATACACCACTGTTCATTCTGAAATCGCCTCCCAAATCTCGACACGGTTACAAACGGCCCCACGTGGCGTGCTCTCGGGTTTCACCGTGTTATGTGGCTCAGTGAAGCGTGCCGCACACGCCTGACAGCACACGCATCAGAGGAAACCGGCATGGACGCCGTGTGTTGAGAGGAAGGACAATTTATTTACAGACTTGGCTTAAATAACTGACCTGCAATAAGGACTTGCAGGGAGCTGTAATGCTTCCTAATCAAGCAAGGGCTTCTATGTCTTGTTAGCAGTGCTGCTGATTTGAGCACAGGCTGCTGAAGGTTAGATTAGGTTAGAAATTTAGAAAGTTGAATAATCCTGCTGTCTCGCTCAAGCACTGCAGGAAAACCATCCTGGGAAGCGGGGAGGTGCTCAGCCGCCTATGCTGTCGTGCCTCTAGTAGTGCTTTTAAAACAAGGAGGCCGTTACAGCAGCTGTGATTCCGCTGCTGCCCACATCTGCAAGGCAGCTGGGACGAACCATTCTCACACCAAATGCAGGGGGGTCAGGTTTCTCACATGAGCTGAGCTCGGCATCTCATGCACGACCCACTAAGGCAGACGCAGGCACATGGGACCTGTCAGCCGTACGGGTGAGGCCAAAGCCCCACAGGGAAGCTAATTTCAACACTCTTCGTCAACATTTAGCATCAGAGGCACACCCACAAGCTATTGCCCTGGGCAGGTATCTGCCTCCTTTATCTGACATGGATGTTCTGTATCCATTCACTTTGAAGAGTAGACTGGATTCACATGCAGAAACAAGTTACAGTAGCTGACCTGTCAATCCAAACTGCCCTTATATAAGCTGTCAAAAGACAGCTATTATGATTTTAAGTCACCTGTGCAATGTTTCATTTGGGCTTGACCATCACTGGTTTCTGGCTGCCACACAGTATGTCATTTTGATGCAACATACCTTGTTACCTTGTTAGTGGCCATTTAGTACAGGATGGCCAGAGTCTTCAGCAGACACCCGGCTCCGGTGAAGCAAGGCATAAACAGCATATGCAACAGTCGGAAATTTTACCGCTAATGGGTGTAAATGAGGGAACAGAAATGTCAAGTCCTCCAGCTCAAAGGTTCATATAATCAGTAGGCTTGTCATCTTAAACACGTATTCAAAACCTGGTCATCTTGTGTGTGTGTGTGTGTGTGTGTGTGTGTGTGTGTATATATATATATATATAAAAATAAAAAGTGTGCCATGTACCCTTCTGGTAACCATGTGACTACCATGAGCCAAGTCACAAGGACACATCCACAATATTTTTACCGGGCAGAGCCTGCTATGTAAAGTCCACTTCCTTTGCCATTTCTATCCCTGGGATATGACACAGGGGAAAGTAACAAAACACTCGATCCCAAGTCTCATCCTCATCATCTGCACCTCACTCAACCAAAGCGAGCTTCCTGAACTTCTCTGAAACAGAGTCAGTGTGCAGGAGTGGGAGCAGGAGACGTGAGCGTCACGGGACTCCAATGACATCTGAACACTTATGGGCTGGGGAGCTTGACCGGAAGGAGGGGCTCTCAGGCTCCTCTGGTGTCTGAGTGCTGATCTTCAGAGAGAAGTGTGCCTTAGCTGTGTGTGGGGATAAGTACCGCTAAGCTGTCTCACTGTCACCACAGTATCCATACGGTATACGTAACCGAAGTGTGCTTCTTGGAGAAACTTGGACTGTAGAAGTGTTGCAACATTATGAACCGTTGCATGCTACCCTTAGAGGAGCACATCCCTGCCAATGCATTAACATGACAGGCCCTGCTCAGCAAGCTTGGGTACAGGGGGGCAAAATGCAGCTCAGCAGGTTAGAACACTCTGCTTGTGAACGGAAGGTTGCTGGTTCAAATCCCAGGATCAGCAGAGCTAATTCACCATCGGGCCTGCCTGATTCTATAATCTGTATAATGAAGTACTTTGCCCTGGATAAAAACATATATAAAATATTTGTCTCCCTTCTTTCAACACCATCTGCAATACATTTTAACAAACACTTATAAAGACCTGAGCTATTTTCCCTTCTGAACAGTGTACACAATTAAAACAGTAAACACTTTCGGCACATCAAGGGAAACGGTCCATTTATGAAAAAGCGATCTGAAATGAAGCTGTACAGGGAAAAAAATAAAAAGAAAATACATTTCTGTGGACATACATCCGGTTTTTGGCCCCAACATGAATTTTAATCAAGGCTGACAAGTAAGAAAATTATTTTTAGATTCAAAATGGAGAAAATGGGAGAGATTCTTTAGCTTAAGTGAGGGGAAAAAAAGTAAACACTATCTGATGAACTTACACAGAGGGGGGTCAGTCCTCCAGGATGTTAATCATGTTTAAATACATCTAGCGCAAATCTCAAACTGACAGACTGATGCCAAAGCCGGCGGCGGTGTGACAGCGACCCTCCCCCCCACTCTGCACCACTTGGCTAAGCCCCCTGCCCCCACGTTGTGACTTGTTGGGCAAACCAAATTTAAGACAGAGGAATGTGCCCCACTTCCTAATAATATACCCCTGCTGGCTGGCGCACCATGGTATGGTCCGGCACAGGGGACAAACCTCACCGGCTCGCTACCTAACGCCACACCGGGAACCTCGATTCACTTTCATCACACCATGTGGAGTGTGTTTCTGTGCCCGGGTGAGAAGGCGGGAAGGAGGTCTGGGGGCCGCGGTGTTACACAGGGCGTTACACATGATGTTACACAGGGCGTTACACAGGGCGTTACACAGGCCTTACACAGGGCGTTACACAGGCCTTACACAGGGCGTTACACAGGCCTTACACCGGGCGTTACACAGGCCTTACACAGGGCGTTACACAGGCCTTACACAGGGCGTTACACAGGGTGCAACACCTTGTTTAAACACAGAACTATCTCATTTTAAAACCTACGCAGTAATCAAAGCATAAAAGCATCCTGGGGGAAGACTTTTCTGGAATTCTCTTAACCACATCACAGACGAAAGCGCGGCGAGACTGGAGGAAACACTCAGCCGTCTGGCTACAAAAGAAAACAAAAACACCCCCCCACATATTCTGTGGGGCCATTTAAAATGCCCACGTACTGAAAAGAATGCAGAGTTCTGTAATTAAGACAAGAGTCGTTATACTGGAATAAGTTCAACGCAAAAAGGGACCCTTTAAGGCAGCGGTACTCAGCTGGGGGACTCAGCGAGGACCGAGGGGTGGGCCGCATAATACATTTAAAAAGTGTAGAAAAAAAATTATGATAAAGTTAGGGCTAAACAGTGGCCTAAATTAAACTTTGACAATATATTGATATATATTGAAAATGACATATAGTATGACAATACCATTTATAAAATTAGGGCTATTAAAGATTTTGAACAGAAACCAATAGTATTCCTGGCTGCAAAAAGCAGGAGAGCTTCGGAAGTGATGTCACACAGAATCCCAGCTAAATCAAAACACAGCTAAAATCAAAGCTATTCAATTAGGGGCATCTCACAGGGAAGCTGGTGCAGGGAAAGGCAAGGGGTCAGGGGTCAATTTTACTTCATTTAGTTTTTGAGCAGTGTTAATATTTTATTGTATTTTGTTGATTACTAATACTTTAAAATGAGGGTCTTTTCAGATATTAAGCGTATTTTCAAAGGTTGCCAGGTTTCTGATTTTAGAGACATTCACCAGAAAAGTTTTAGATTTTTTGCTCATAAACACTCACTTCCGTTTTGAGAGCAATGTCATAAACTGGGGGAATGTGGTGGACAGTGAAATGCAACCTTGTTTGAGTTGCATTCAAAAGAAATGACACTGTTTGGCAGTGCCACCAAATTGAAATATGTTTATATTAATCAATTTTTTTGTTATCACTGCAGGATGCATAGAAGAGGAGCACCATCATAACCCGTGCAGGGCGGCCCAAACACGCTTTCCTGGACAGGTAATCGGACTAAGGCTCTGCAAGTTGGCTCAGGTACCCACTTTTGGGCCACAGATGACACACGGTGGACAGTAACAGTGGTGGTACAATAATGAGATCCCATAGCGCCTGACGGGAGGTCAGGGGTCAGACATGTGGCATCACATGCATCTGTATGTATACAGGGCTCCACACGGCAAATTTACATCCGTTAAGAGGCTCCCTCGGTCTCTCTAAACAAATAACCTAAATCCTACGCCTAGAACAGGAGTAAAGCCCACAGCTTCCTCAGAGGAACAGGAAAACACACAGGCAGGCGGCAGGATTTCCCAGGGGGGGGGGCTTTCTCCCGGGCACAATGGTGTACTGGGGGGAGGCCTGGCCGGCTAGAGGGGGGCGTGTACGCATTGCAATCTGGATGATGTGCTCCCATCACATCATGTGGTTTTATCCACTGTCACGCCAATGGGAGCGGCACGGAATGGGGTCACGGGGGGCTCCACCCGGCCGGATTGCTTTCTTTCCATCACAACCGGGAACTCAGACTTGGGTGCGGACTGGAAAGTCCTGCCAAATGTTCCTCTGCCTGACTCTCTGACTGAATAAATAAGGCAGCATTTGATGATGAATTTCAGCATCAGGACGGCCCACGTGAAGGTGATCCCGATGGCTGCTGGTACGGAACAACACTCAAGCATCACACCTAGTCACGTTTCACTCTTAAGATGGCAAAGAAATGCCCAGCTATCTGGGATGGCCTGGTACCGCTCGAGGAAGAAGAGACGGTAAGCCTCAAGCTGTATAGAAGGACAAGCCTGCTGTTTTAGATGGATGTGGTTCTTTTACATAAATAAATGCGACATGTGAATGTGTTGACATTAAGAACGTGCTGGTTTAATAATATAGTCAGTGATCTCCAGAGAATGGCGCACTGAATGCCCCGGAGGCCGCGGTCCCGTTTGGGCCGCGTTCTTCCCCATGGAGCCACCCCCCCCCCTACCTGCAGCATGAGCTCGCAGTCGTCCCGGCCCACGAAGATCATCTCACGGGGCAGGCGATGGCGCGTGCCCCCGCTGCTCACCAGGAACCAGGACGTCAGGCTCATTGTGGGTGCTGCTGGGCCGGGTCCCTGCGGGAGCCTCTACGTCATCCTGTGGGGGGAGCAGAGGAAGGCAGTGGCATCAGAAGACAGACTCTCTCGTTTTACAGCCCGGGTCGTAACTCTCATCTGAGTCCCTGAAACTGCCAGCACTTCCTGTCCAGTAATCAATCTCAGATGCTACAGGAAGGGACACGGGCGGGAGGATGGCACGGGTTCCCTCCCATTCCCTGGAAAAGGAGGTCAGCTCAGCTGTTCCAGCTTACAGCTGCTTGGCAGGAGAGGGAAGGCGTGCAGGGGGGGAGGGCAGACCAGGCCTGACCTAAAAACCGAGCAAATACTTTTGTAGCGACTCCATTACCCCAATCTACCCTCCCAACAATTACAGCGCGAGCTGGGGTTAGCACCAGGCCTCAGCAGACACTTACAGCACCGTCCCCTCGAGCCTTGCTGGCTCATTTTAAGCACAATCCCCCTCCCCACCAGCATAAACATCCTTGTGCAGGCCATGTGACAAGGTCCTTCCAGCCAACTGGCAGGCCGCTAGTTAAATTTTACCGATACTTCTGTGTGACAAAGAGAGACACACATACACTTGACAGGGCCATTAACCTCAGACAGTCCCATCTGACATCCACATATACTTTGGCTGTCATAGGGAACTGCTATCCATTATGATACAACCCAAAACGTTCTGTTTCTACAGCCATAACAGACACGTCTTGCAAGAACAGCCATATATATCAGTTCTAAAGGTGAATTGCTACACAAACAGCAAATTTCACACAGCGAAAGACTGTTTCCATTTCTTATACTTGCGAAATATAAACACAGGATCTGTCGCTGACTTCAAGACCAGCCTGCAACTGATACTCCCTCTCTCTCCCTCTCTTACAAGCCGCACTGCTGATCTCCTGAAGGTCATTGTGGATGCCTGGCAGGCAGGGCAGCTTTCTCTTAACGGAAAAAAGAAAACTAAAATCAATATTTCATTATGCTCAAATGGAAGAAATTGCTGAAATGAGGATTTTCTGTAAGAACACAAACATCCTCTGTGCAGGGAAGACACATATGCTGGCTGATAAAGGTATTGCGTTTGGCCACTTAAGTAATGACAAAAATTTAATCTGAGCTACTCATTTTTATTGGTCAGACAATTTAATCAAAATATACATTGGACGAATTACAGAGAAACATGTCTAGCATTGCACCATGGGTAGAGTTACTAGATTACTTAGACGTCAATCTAAGGACAGCCTTCTCCCGTTGTGAGTGGCACCGAATGCATCACAGTCCCAGCTCAGCTCCTCATCAGTGGCCTTGTGGCTGTTAGAAACTGATGTAAGGTCCATGATGAGTCAGGAGACGACAGATATCCGCTGACACCTTCCATGACAGCATGGAGGACACCCCAATGCCTCCCCAAGCAGAAGGGAATGTGGAGCTTACAGATGGAAATACTTATTTATTGTTTAGGCTCTTTGCATTAGAGCTTTACTGCCAATTGCACACTACGGATATCAATGATTATTCTTTAATGTTTATTGTTTGATATCAAACATCTTGTTTCTTTATGCTTATGTCCCCTGCTAGGCAGCCAGGCATTTCACTGCACATAGTACTGAGTATAACTGTGCATGCGGCAACACTCTGATTAACTGATGTGCGTGGGGAGGAGCATTCCTCTGCAAATCATGTCTTTTTGGATATCAGACCAAGTCTACTTGCAACAAACACTTCAACTCGTCAATTGGGGAAGTGTATCTGGCAAGCCAGCACACTTAATGTAGAGGTGACCGGGAGGGGGACATCTCCCTTTATTTAAAAAGTCGGACAGTATGTCAGAATCTGTGCCCCAGATAGAGGACCCCACACAGAAGATGATAAGGTCATTCAACAAAACATGTAGGTCAAATACCTCGACTTCCTGTGAGAGGACACGAGGCAAAGGAACTTGACCAATCAGAGTCTTTCCCCTCCTCCCTCCCTCCTTCCCTGGTCTGATGCTGGCCTTTCCAGGGGGGAGACACGGGCCAGTCCCTCAGCGAGGCAGTAATGGCTTCTCCATGTGTGGCAGAGAGAGGCGGTGGCCCGTTCACCATGGAAAGCCTCCTAGATGATGCAACAGCTGTTAAGCCCTTGCCTCCTTAACATTACCTCATCACAGGCCCTGACGCAGGCTCTGTCAAGAATATTATGGGATATCTGGGACAGAAGGAGGGGCCACCAACACCAAAAATAAGCGTCTAGCTCTTTGAAAACTGCCAACCCTTTCAGAAGGCTGCTGGCACTTCCACAGTGCTTAAAAAAACTGACCGTTCAATCCAGAACTTTCTACATGTCATCTGCAGGCATGGAACCAGCATCAGTGCAGCATCATCTTGGACTCAATGCAATCAGCGGGAGGTTGCACAGGGCCACAATAAGTCCACAGCATCACTGATGCAAAAATACAAGCCTCAGATGAAGCAGAAAAACAGGAAACTCCCCCAATCCTTTCCAAAACAAGGATGAAATCGCACAGCATTTCTCATTCGATGAAGGCAAATCACTGCTCCCCCACTGAAATCCCCTACTTGTCTGGGAGATGAAATATTAGAAGGGTGTATGACGCTTAGCTTACACGCCAACAAACCGCTCAAATACCTTCCACATTAACCAGCCGCTGCATTTGTCCCGTTATATACAAAAGTGTCGCTCTGTGGCGTGTCTTATGATGACGACAGCGTCAGGTGTCCGGGCTTCACACAACATCCCAGCCCGTGATCGACTTATGAGTTTGCAATTTACAGCTAACTGTAGCACTGTAGGAGTTTGGCACTGCAGAACTGCAGAGAGGGCTTATCGCTAAAAGCAGGATGGAGATGCCTTACTCCTTTAGGATCAGCTTTTACATTTGCACCAGCATGTCCCATTTTCTTCTCGTTTTTATCCAGACATTGATCAAATCCATCGCCCATTACAGTCCTGTCTACAGCAACAACACAAAATCAATGCAGCAAGTCTAAGCTTAATGGTGGATCGGTCTGATGCTTCCGAGAGGTCTCTGTGTATGAGGCTATATGACAATCGTGGGTATTTTCGGAGCATCTCAGAACAGCGAGGCTCTGAAATAACAGGGTTTCTGACAGCCTGGAGAATGCATCCCTTCAGCAAGCCCACGAATTGCCCTGCTACGGGCAGGGTACAGCAGGCTAGCCAGGAAAACCGAGGAGGAAACCGAGGACACATGCTTCCTTTTGCAAGATCTTCAGAAGATATCTGAAGTCATCGCTTGTGCCTGGCCAACACAATGAGCCCATTGTTAAGGTCTTAATTCAACTGTATTAAGAGAGTAGTTTTGGGCTGTTCAAATAAAATTAAGTGTTTTAAATTGCAAATAAATATGGCATATAAACACAGTCGAGTTGTAAGCTTTTTGTTAAACTCTGGCAACAATTTTCTGATAGGCACAGCAACACAAATGGGAACAAAGAAATTTCAATAGCATTGTGGAAAGCAAAAGAAAAAAACATAATTAAACCACCTGACACAACTCTTTTCCAAAGAATATAATTCCCATTCTCTGAGAACACTCTTTCAGCCCAGAAAATTTCAAAACATTTGGCTGGCTCATTCAGCAATGCTGCAAACATGCCAAGTCCAAACCACAGCCTTCTTGCAACATTCTAATATGCCAGGGTCACATTATTACACATTTCCAACTTGCGACCACTTCTCTGCATTTCTGCGACCCTTTTGTAGACAGTGGGGCTAAATTTTGTAGCTGGACACACTAGTGCTACTGGCCATTTGTCTTTTTATTTTTTTTTATTATTATTTTATAAACCGTCATCGTATTGCAAACAGCAAATGCTTCTACATTTCTAAGTTTTTTTTGGTTCCACTTATTTATTCTTACATTTTTAATCACACATTTTTTATCAACTATGTAAGGGTTAATGCTCAATAACTCCACTTAAATGTATGTACTTGAAATTACTTTCAGGTCTACGAACAAAAAACACATTTATTATTAGAAGTACTTTTTGGCTTGGATGATATAATGGGCCTACCATGGTATGCTGTGGTGCCATTTCCTGTCGGTGAAATTGTATCTGGGGTATTGGTTAGAAAATACCAGAATAGTGTTGCTTTTTAAAATACAGTCAACATACCACAGTACCCGAGTGTAATGTCTGGATGATATAAAAAATTAGATATCACCTACAAATGTGAAATATTTTGGTTATATACACAGTCAGACAAAAGTACCAATTTATACCTTTGACAGTACAATTACTTGTTACTGGGTCTGCCAATTGTACCCTAGCTGTAGTGACCTTTTGAGGAATGGAAATTGAATTGGCAATTTTTTTTATCGTATTATAATCCGAACCATTAATTGATAAGAACGACATTTAATGAACGGAATCAGATTTGGAAATCAATAAAACCTAGCCGATACCCAGTGTTACTGGTGTGCGTGAGAGGGAGATAGAGGGTGATTAGAGTGAAGAGCTAACGTGAGGCTATTTTCATTATAACAACGCAGGTTGCGGATGATTCCGCATCGGATGTCATCTAGCTGAGTCCAGCCCATATGCTCTCAAAAAGTACCATTTAACTTACTGATATTTTTTCTCTTAAGCTCTACTTCACTCTGTGATTGTTTCCTTTAAATTAAAGCATCCTCTCGTTATTTCTGTAAATTGTATATTTATTACCAAAGCATTTATCTGTAACACATTTAAGATGGGAAAAATATAAAAAAAAATCTGATTTAAGTAGTGCATCTACATTTTGTGCTGTGCTCCTAAAATTTTCAGTAACGAGCACCAGTGCCACTAGTGGAAATGGCTAGTCTGGAGCTCTGCACTGTAACACGTTTGGCGTGCAGCTAAAGCACACTAATTTCATTCTGCTCTATATTCTTATTCAAAAGGAGCTTTAAAAATCTCCAGATGTCAAAAGCCAGGTATCAATCAAGTGTCATAGTTGTCTTTTTTTAATAAAAGAATGAACATGCTGTGGAATAATACAAATGGGTCAGTCTTGCGGTAATGTTATTACACCGCCAAGATTTGGTATTTGAAAGGGACAGCAGTAATGTTTTCTTTCATGTTTGATAAAGATCAATAACAATCACATGCTGCGCTTTCTGTATTAGTTTGGCGACATTAACAAAATAAGGCACAGACAAGCATTTTATAAATGCTAAGGATGCACGTGTCCTGGTTAACATCATTTTGAACTTCCTGTAAACCGCTCATTGCCTTCGATGACCTGCATGGACATCATAACTAAAAGATCAGAAACACATTAATTTCATTTTTCTGTGCAAAGTGACATACAAGTGCACAGAGGCAAACGGCACGTTACGAACATGTGGCCTTCAAGCAGTCGACTCGGCATAAGTGCTTTCTGCAAGGTCAGGAGACCTCCCTCGCCTTTCAGTTCAGGGGAACATTTTGGAAAACCAGCAGGGGAACAAGACAAACGGCAAAACAGCGAGGACGGAGAGAGCACCATATGGTCTCTGTCGAATCTAGAAGAGCATGTTAAAAAAGGCACCATGGGTAAGACCCTGAAAATGTCTCGCCAACACGACACATAAAGCATTCCCCCGAGGGTAAGAGGAACGTATGCATTAGGCAAACTATTATGCCAATTACAGACATAATATGCTAATCAATTATTGATAGGCATCTGTGGCAAATCTGTTACCATATCAAAATCATAATACATGTATTATCAGGTGATATGTGCAGAGGAGCGTCAGTCGTTTGATGTTATAGTTCCCGTTACCAGACATTTTGAGGTTGTTCAAAGCTACTTTATTGCTGCTATGTAAAAAAAAAAGAAAAAAACAGGGCTAAATTTAGTGCCTCGTAAATCAGAGGTCAAAGTTCTTCTCTCCATTATGGGGGAAGATAAAAAGATTCTTTCGGTGTGGAATCATTTCTCCAAAAAAAAGTGACAGTATGACAGGAATCTGCATGAAAGTGCTGTAGACCAGCTATCACATAATTTGTGTTTTGCAAAATAAAAAAATAGGATAACAAGCAAACAGAGAAACAAGCAGAGCTGACCTTAACTGTCATAGACAAGGTGATCAGAGGAAGTCAAATTTCAGAAACATCTGACTGCGCAGCTCCAGGCTTAATGGCAAGCTGTTCTCTTCATTCTCACAACAGCCACTAAAAAGTTTATTATTCCACCACTCTACACGTTTTAACTAGAGATGCATTGACATGACATCTGTCCAGATACCAATACCTGGGCTTTGGGTATTGGCTAGGGCTGAACGATTTTAAGAAAAAATCTAATCGCGATTTATCTGACAGATATTGTGATTTTGACATTTCATTAGAGATTTTTTAACATAGTTCAGTAATCACTATATGTGTACAAAAAACTAAATGAGCACAACCGTACGCTGAAATCTGAACTGCGCTATACATTAATCCACAGACAAGAATGGGAATATATTAATTGACTCCAAAATGTTTTTATTCTAACAGAAATGATATGGAACAGGGGTGCCCACACGTTCTCGGTTTGCGAGCTACTTTTAAAAGTACTAGGTCAAAATGATCTACCTACAATAAAATGCTAAACACATGCTGGAGTTTTGCATCAGCTCGCAATACATTCGCGTGTTCTGCCGGGTGACGCGTTAGAAGAGAAGGGATCCAAGTAGGTATAGTAACCTAATGCATCAAAGTTTTAATGTCGCGCGATCTACCCGCAATACCTCCGCGATCGACGTATTGGGCAGCCCTGATATAGAGCATACCTAAGAACCCATAGAAGAACTCTCTAGCAACCCGAACATGGTAAAGTGATTGTATTTTTACATGCACATTTTGCGTCGCATTTGCACAGCCTTCGACAGCTTTTTACCCTTCCGGTAAGTACACAAGGGTCAAATTAGCAGAAAACAATGACGCATAAAATTACTATCACAAAAGCCACGACTGTGTTAAGTTAAATAATGTATTGAAAATAAAACGGTTCCAGTAATAAAAATATTAGGGAATAATATGACCTTTCTCTGAACAATCTCTTACCATTAAATAGACAGGTAATTCACTTACGGCTCAGCAGCGGAACCAATCTTTTTTTTGCACTGCGAATGTAACGTTTTCCTTGAGTTTCACGTGTCTGTTTGTGGGCGTATACGCAGTCACTTTGGGCCACTTCTGATTGGTGGGCATGACTGTCACACAAGGAGGACGGCATGAATTTGCGAAACTATTTTCACGACAGTTTTAAACACTGGGTCAGACGTATGGCGTTATATTTGTGTCACTATTCTGAGCGCGCAGTGGACCTGTCGCGAGCAAAATCCTCTGTCTGCAGGTGCCTGCACACGATCTCGGAACGGTCTGTGTGCGCCCAACACTGACTGAGCTCGCGCGCGAGTCTGCTTTCGCTCGCGCGCGACTCATTTCTAACATTTCTAACGCCGTGCAGCGCCGAGCGAGCGCGACTGCTGTGTTGCGCGAGTGAGAAGGCACAGTCGCGCGCGAGCACGAAGGCATAGTCGCGCGAGCGAAAGCAGACTCGCGCGCGAGCTCAGTCGGTGTTGGGCGCACACAAACCGTTCCGAGAGCGCGTGCAAGCAGAGTTGAGCACCTACAGACAGAAGATTTTGCTCGGGACAGGTCCACTGCGCGCTCAGAATAGTGACACAAATATAACGCCATACAGACGTGCTGTATATTGCATATCTTAAATCGCAGCCTTTGCGACTTGCCAATCGCATTGTTTCAAATCGCGATTTCGATGTGAAATCGATAAATCGTTCAGCTCTACCAGTGTTTAATTAATAAGCTGTGCTGTGGCAACATTTAAGACTTAAGTGAAAGCTTTCCTAATCATGTAAAACGAAATAACTCATGAGAATGTGAAATTAAACAATTCAAATATTAATCTGATTAAAAAATGTTATCGTTTCACAGCGCTTTGTTTATTTTCCACTAAACGCTACTACTGTCTCTAGTGTAAAACACCCCCAGATTGTCACCCTCTTATCTGACCTCCCTACGCTCCTCCTACCGCAGAGGGTACGCGCGAAACGTGGACGGAGTCACCGCGCTCACGCCCCGAGTGGCGAATAGACTGAGGGGCAGCGTTAGCGTTCGGTTTGTATGCTGCAAAAAGCACATCCAAAATGGTAAAGAGACATCATGCGACTGACTGTACTAATCGATTTAACAAGAAATCTTTTTTACAGTTTGCCTGAAAACTAAGTAAGTAAGGACCAGACATGGATGGGTCACATAGGCATGGATCGGTGCTGATACCGACCCAGAATGCCGGATTGGTGTACCTTTAATTTAAACTACATTTACTTATAGTCTAACCTTAGTATAACCACTTCAAGGAGCATTTTATAAGCATCCGGATGTTGCTTAAAAGAGACATTCACTCACTTATTCACAACAGCACAGGGCAGTTCAGCAAATGAGACAGTGGTCGTTATGGCAATGATACCATGGTTCCTGGAATCACTGAAGAGTCCAGGTTTAATTTCTGGGGCATCTCAAGCAAGTGCCTTTGCTGGTCGCTTTCAGTCAGCAGCGGCAGAGCTGGAATTCCCCGTTGACATGGACAGCCCCTGAAAACAGGAAGGCGTTAAAGGCCACAGGGATCTGCCTGCCTGCTCCATTATGCAGCCAGCGGGCTTCCTGACGTCTGAATGCGGCAGTGTTCCCACCAGTCCCTACACCCCAGCGGAGATTCACACCGATCCTTTCAGGCCAGCCAGCTCCCCTGAGCACTAGCCTCTCCTGCAAGCGGCCTCCCATATTCACATTCTACAGTGCAGAGCAGTTTGGAGACAGATTATAAAAAAAAAAAACAGTACTTGGTTAACTCATTAACACTTAAATGATATTATCACGTTGGTAATTTAAGATATCTTATAATCACACCAGTGCCAAATTCAAAAAGTTATTCATTAGGTGACACAGTTGTGATCAAATAAACCCCCAATTAAAAAAAAACATGCAAAGGTGTTATGTCTCATGGAACACTGGGACCTCTCATGTCATACATATATAACAAATAAGACTAATTTAAATCCAGCAAAAAGTTTTTATGGTGGTATCTATCCAGAAATCTAGCTCTGAGATATGATCAAGTATTGCGGTGATGTGATATTTAACTATGCAATAAATGAAAGACACTTAGCCCAATGAACCCAGCCAAACTCACCCAAAAGCTGGAAATGAAACCAGCATGAACCTTCTGAGGCTTTAGGAAAATGGAATATCTACTTCACACACAGTCAAGTTATAAATGGACTGAAGCCGACGAAATCCCATAACTCAGGACTCCAAGCTGGACATTGAAGCTAGAAGGAGGCTACTCGCAGGCTGTGCTCCTGATAATGCTCAGGTGAAGCAGTGAGGTGTTACTGCTACTCCAGAGATTCCCTGGTTATGAAGGGGGAGCCGGCTCAAAGCTTGCGGGTGGAATGCCGGCCTAAGCACACCATGGTTTATGCCATGTGTTCTTATCTTATGTTGTGGCTGTTCTTGGATCAGGACTTGACATCAATTAAACAACAGGAGAAATGGGGCTTTGAAACATGCAGTGGGTGTGGCTAACCGTGTAGGCCAGTTAATTCCAGAAAGGAACCAATAACAAGGTAAGTAATGGGAAACTAAACCAGGGATTGACTGGGATTAGTTCCACCCACCCTTTTTTGTGCAGCTCCAGCAAACAGTCTCCTTAGCATCTGCAGTGTTGATGGATGTGACATGACCAATGTAGGTCATTTCAGGGGAACCGAGGTTACTGGAGAAATCAGGCTGCAACCGCTGCCCCAAAATCCTCCCACTGAGCTGTCACAGCGGCCGAATGCAAGACACTGGGATGCTGCTGGACGTGACTAAAGCGGACATGCTTCCGAAGAAGCACCTGACAAACAGCCGCTATCAGACTGACAACGCGATCAAACGCATACAGTAAGTGACAGCAGCGTTAACAGCGGCACACTTGGCGCCTCGCTGGGAGTATGCGCCTGCCGCTGACGGCTCGCACCTTTTAAGCTTCCCGTCAATATCCAAGCCGTACTAATCTCAGGGAGATGACCCATGAATAAATGACTCTTCACAGCTATCCGCACAACAACAGGAGAGTGAACATGTGTTCTAGGCAGTATAATTCATTTTGGTCTTTGTGCCTTTTTAAAATTGCCTAGCCTCAGCTGTAGGAGCACTGAAACACAACAGGGCTGAGGCAAGGGAATATGATGAAATAACTGTGCAGATTAAACCCCGACAAACATGCAGCTGACAGCAATATTACTGAAGCCTAGTGACATGCCCCTGAAACAGAGGAGATGTAATGTGACATATTCAGATCGCGGCCATCCGACGTGGCAGATTCTGGGAAAAAGTCTTGACACACCCACTGGTGTCTCCATCTGGAGTGTGTTTTATGTGGGCTCTGTAATTTAAGCTGAAAAACTGCAAAGACAAAAAAGAACTGAGTCTGTATATACGTGGAGTTGCCAGCCATGTGGTTTTTTGATGGAACACAGAACCAGGATCACATATCCGAGTGTGGTCTACATATTTTACAAGCTCACATATACATGCTGAACATAATTAGCACACATCCAACTTATATGAACATGTGTGTTATACAGTTTTGGGTTCTGCACATAGCAGACAATATATTTGAATGAATGAAAGGTGTATTTATATAGCACTTTTCAAGACACCAAAAGCACTTTACAGAAGTAATGAGGGGCCACTTCAACCAGCACCACTGCATAGCACCCCCCTGGATGATGTGACTGGAGCCATTCTGCACTGAGCTTACCAGAAAGTAGCTAAGCTGGTGTAGGGGCAGGAGAGAATTCACCAATTCGATAGAGGGGATGATTAGGAGGCCAGATTTTTGATAGGGCCACAGTGGGCCATAGGTGCATTTTAGCCAGGGCATCGGGGTACCACCCCTACTCTTTCAAAAGATGCCCAGGAATCTTTTATGACCTCAGGGAGTCAGCACCTTAGTTTTACATCTCATCTGGCACCATTTTTACAGCACCCATCACTGCACTGGGGCATCAAGATCCACCCAGGCCACAGAATGGACTCTTCTCTTGGCCACACTGAAACCTCTTCAGGCTGCAACCCAGCTTTCCCAGCTGGTCTCCCATCCAAGTATGGACCAGGCCCAAACCTGCGAAACTGCAGGTGGTAGGGCTGCTGTTGAGTTTAGTCAAAGGAAATCCATTACAGGGACTAGTTACTACCCTGAAAAATCACTGCATACTCGATTTCCATGTCTCATCCACATGTCTCATTGATGCACGACAATTTAACCACCTCTATTACATGCACAGTGATTTGAGACTGGTTTCCTTCCAGTGTTCCCCAGCAGTAAACCACATCTATAAAAACACCCAAAAGTCTTCCTTAGACCAGAATAAAAGAAACATCCTGACAATTCCCAGAATGCCTCACTGCTTTCCCTATTTAACTACTCAGCCACCAGCATCAGTTTGCCAGGTTCTTCAAAGCTAAACCTGTCTCACAGATAGCTCAGATCTTGAAAAGTTTGAACCTCCTCTGCCTTGGATGATGGCCATTTCTAGGAACCATAGCAAAGCCTACTCAAAATTCATAAACGACCTCCTTATCTGTGCCTGCGGTGAGGCGTCCAGCAAACATGCCAATCACCACATCTGAACCAACAACCTCACCACAGGATACTGTCAATCTGACGGCCACTTCTGCATAAATAACTGATCTAAACCCACTGTCAACGAATCAAGGCACACATCCACACTTTGACATTATCATATGTCATCTACTGTAACCCAGAGCTCTCTGGAGCACTTGATTACCTGTTTTCTGGTGGGACTTCAAACAGTATGGAACACATTTTCAAGGGTGAATGTCTTAACAGCAGACCAGCTCCCAACTTTCAGTTTTCACAAATTTACTGTGCGGCATCCCTAAGCACATGGGCACGGGTAATAACGCCTCTCTGGAAATGCAATGTTTGGCTGCACACGTCTACGAGGGAACACGTTTTAATTATATTACGTGTCACACTGACCCATATTGTGCCATTAATCTAACTTACACCGAGCGCCTTACATCTAGCTCATTAAATAATAATATACTCTGAATGCCTGGGATATTATTCAAAGAATGTCTGACAGGGCTAACCGTTTAAGACAATAAGGAATATGTCACGGCGGTTAGATCAGGGAAGGTAACAGTGTCGCGATTTCAGACATTAGGACAAAAGCTGGACGACGTTTTTAGACTCCTAAAATAACGTTTGGCCAAAGTGGAAATTCTGACAATTTCTAACGTCGTTTAACCCAATAAAGGTTTTTTTTTTAATCACAGCACAAATATGAAAGATGTTATTAAAATATTCCTGAACTGTGAGTTTATACGAAATGCCCCCAGAAAGTGCGGCTCCGTCTGGGAGCTAGGAGCGGCTTTGCTCCTACCGGAAGGTCCCCTGGAAGGCTGGGCGGAGGGGCGCCGGCTTCCCGGGCAATAATATCCGCAGATATTCAGACGGGAACCGCTCTAATCGCACAATTATTCACGATGCATTAACACCCAAGATCCCAAGGCGGCAAAGGGGAACGGCGGACGGACGCAAGCAAAGCCACATACGGCTGCCCATCAAAACCGAAACCTACGTTTATTCAGACATAATGCTTTAAAACATTAAATCTCTTTTTTTCCTACGAAACTAGTAAAAAAAATCCGTTGTTTTCCGACACTCGCCGCACGCATGGACGCCAGAGTCCAGTCCAGTTTTCACTGCTGCCACTTCCCATAGAAATCTCATTACATCGTTTAGTCATCATTAATTGCACAATTAATAGCCGCTTCAAGGTTTTCTAAGCTAAAATATAACAGATAGCGAGGATCAAAAATACCGCCGCTGTTGAGGTGAAGATTTCATACATTGGTACACTGCCAAAATATACAAATCTTAACACGATTGTTAAATGTGCCATTTTTCTGGTATAAATTACTGACGATCAGTAATTGACTGTACAAAACGTAATGTGACTAGAGCGGTGCAGGGGTCTACATTATGGAGGGAGACCATTGTTTACATCTAGCAGAAAATACGCTACCAAATCTGGTTTTCAAAACAGGCTCGGGTGAAGTAATTACTAAAAAAAATCGCGCATAAATAAGCCGCAATATAGGACAACAAACGACGTATTGTTGCGCAGATCTGGTAAAATGGCCATTTGATGGGGCCGGCCGGATAGACGGTGCAAAACTGGAAACCGTTAATGCGAACCGCTGCATCACTCTTATAAAATTATGTGTCTATTCCTTATATTTATTATCCAGCCATATTAAGTCCGGATGGCAACAAACCACCGATGCAGAAAAAATGATTCTTCACTTACCCCTTTCTCCTAGGTATTATGCTGTTTGTGCAGCAAGCCAGAAATCCTGTTATTTGTATCCAACGCAGCTCTGTAGCTATACAATGTGTCCGGAGCCCAGCCCAATCCCTGTGCTCGTTGGTCTGCTATCGATATCGGTTGCTCGGCAATAACATTATTCCTTGCACATAGCGGCGCTGGAGAGCAAGCCGCATAATGCAATAAGCGTCCACAGTTCCAACACGATCCGGTGGGCGTGGCCATGGAACCTTGATTGGCATGTGCACTAGCCTACTGGTAAGAGGAATGGGGAAATTTGCGGGGCACTTGGTTGTTTAACCCAATAACAGAAGTGCACTTCACAGGAAGCGGCGGGACCACATTGTTATCGACTGACTCAACACAGGTCGCGCGCTTTGGAAAAGGGGTCCTGGCAACGGCCGAGAGGCGGCGGATACGTCCTCAACGCAGCGTCTTAGCAACTAAGTGCACTTCGGTTCTTGTAGTTTTTTGGGTTTACTTTTGCCGCCAGAAACAATGATTGGGTATTCTCCAAACAACTACTTTACCCATACTCCCTCAATATTAACGAATGTGTATGCTTTAAAACTCATTGGTCAGCTTCTCGCCTTTACTGTTAAAATTTGCGTTGACACTACGTCTCTGGAAGTTCACTTCTCGTGACGAGAATATTGAAGTTTAAAAATTATTTTCAAGTTTTCTTTTGCACTTTGACCAGAAGGACCCTGTTGTATACAATGAAGTCGCTGTCGGACTCGGACGAGGAGGAATTTGGAGAATACCAGAAAAAGCTGAGAGGTAGGTAACAGACTATAAGTGGCGAGACTAGCTAGCACCTGTCATGCTGCCTGTGTGTGATATTTCTTACTGTAGTTCCTGTTTAGGTGTGAGCTTTATTTTATTCACACAGCTTATTTGAACAGCATATAATTAATCAGCCAGACATATAAATATTACCTTTGCATTATTTTGGGAAAGAACATCCGACGACCGGTTATACGTATCTGTAAGCATCTCTGTAATAGCAGCATTATGTTTAGCTAGCAAATTTCCATATAGGTTATAAGATGTATGAATAACTATGCAGATATCCTGGAAAGCGAATGCGTCATTTTGAGATTCCAGTCTAATTGTGGGTTCATAGCCGCCCTGCGGTACTATATTAAAGTTCATGCTATGGACAGTTTACTCGGTGACGGTGTGTTGGCTTAATTTAATTTGCTCAGCTTCTAGCTATGCTGTACCAGCTGATGTATTGGTGGGGAAAGCACACCCCTTTATACCATTGATTCATCTCTGCAGTATACTGGTTTCAACTGGAATTTCAACGGAGCGTATTTAACACGCAGTGTCCATTAGTAACTTTATGCATCCTGCAGTCCTTTAGTCATAAGTACTGTTACTTAAGGGGATAACTGCAAACTGTACGTGTATGGCTCAGGACGTGCCATTCTCTCTGCTTTTCAGAAAGGGCCACCCGCAGCATCCTGCAACTGAGTGACCTCCTTGGGGAACCCAGCTCCGAAGCAGAAAGTATGGATGCTGGGGGCAGCCAGCAGACGGAGAGCATTGTAGGGGAAGACTCCTGGCACCACTTCCAGCATAGTGATGCAGGTCCCCAATCAATGCTACTGTGAACAGCCTCTGTATTTTGTTACGGTCTTCCTGACAGAATGAATTAATCTTATTGCCATTCGGGAAATTTCCAGTATCTTTTAAAGCAAAAATCTTATGGCTAATCTAGTGGCTAGGAAAGAGTATGGTATAAAGTCAAGCAAGTTGTTCACCCTTTGCTTGGCCAAGCAGATGAAGATAACTGTTGGGGTGTACTGAAAGTGTTCTATTTATGCCCATTGGGAAGCAAACTTGGGCGGCACGGTGGTGCAGTGGTTAGCACTGTCACCTCTGGGACCGGGGTTCAAATCCTGCCCAGTTCCATGTGTGTGGAGTTTGCATGTTCCCCCCGTGCCGTTGTGGGGTTTCCTCCGGGTACTCCGGTTTCCC
>JAODKL010000062.1:3409236-3421916 GCA_026780765.1 Petrocephalus schoutedeni
GGTGTGCACCTTGTCCTGCGCCCTCCCCGGGCCTCACCTTCCGTTTATGGTGGCTGGTGGACGTGTCCATCTCCTCCTCACCAATGCTGTCGATCTGCGATGTGGGGCTGCACTGAATCCTCTCCTCCTCTTGTCTTTGGAGTTTATCAGCCACCATCTGGATGGCATCTGTCCACTCGTCTCTGCGACACGGGACATGAGAGGGGGTGCCGTGTGACTGCGTCCTGACAGAGCAGCCCTTCCACTGGCCGCTCTGTGGAGGCAGTTTAGGAGGCAGTACATATGCGCAGATTAACCTGTCTATCAGGAATGAGCCCTTTTCGCCCTCTGCTCCCACCTATGTCCGCAATCCTCATCCACACATCGTATTGTATCAGCGTATCATGTGTGTATCATCCACACATCGTATTGTATCACCGTATCATGTGTGTATCATCCACACATCGTATTGTATCAGCATATCATGTGTGTATCATCCACACATCGTATTGTATCAGCATATCATGTGTGTATCATCGACACATCGTATTGTATCAGCGTATCATGTGTGTATCATGCACACATCTTATTGTATCAGCGTATCATGTGTGTATCATCCACACATCTTATTGTACTCTGCCTGTGCCGTTTTCAGAATGCAGGGCAGCCAGATGAGAGGGAGCCGCAATCATACATCCATCTTGTACAGACCTGACCGTCATGCATGTGAATACAGTGACTACTGGCAAGGTTCCAGCAAGGTCAGGGGGCCATTCACTCCGACTATGCTACAGGGTCGGATCCCACTTTTTTGGTCTTCCTTCAGTGACCTCCTTAAATGACAGCACATGGTAATGCCCGTCACTCGATGACTCCTGGCTGTGCTGACGGATACTCTGTGCACTTCGGGGGCATTTTGCAGCATCACCCAATAACCAAATCTCCAACTTGCATGTAAATGCAGCAGAGACTTCTCAGACATGCAACACCCAAGCTATTTCAGTCATGTTTCCTGCAGGACCCCCATTGTATCTGGCGATCTGTAGGACCAGCCCCCTCGCCCTGGCACACCACTACCCATCTAGCCCGTCTCCCAAAGACCAAACAGCTGGATAATTTATGCCCCTGTCACTTATAAGGCGCCTCCACCAGCCACAGTGGCCTCGTTTGTTTTTTCGGGTCTGCGCCGAGCATCAAACATCCTAACGGACGGGGGGGGGGGGGGCTCGGGTCCAGCCACAGGCCCGCTGCCAGAACATTCTGTCGGGCTGCATGGGGGGACGCTCCACGACCCAGACTGCTTCCATTTGGATGGCCTGTGTTATTATTTCGGCGATGTTTGAATATTTATTTATGGTGGGCATTAAGCAGCCGTGAGAAGGAGAACAGGGCAGCCTAGAACTTTCCGAAGGGCACTGGGGCCCCGCTGTGCATAGCCGTCGCAGGAGTGTCACTAACCTGCGGCCCGCAAGCTGCCTTATTCCTCTCATCTCCGACGATGGCGATGCGGCCGCAGTCGGAGAGCTGCTGTTACGGAGCCAAATGGGCTCTTATATCAGGCATTATGGGGAAGGTGTGGTGAGCCTGGAGCGGAGGGGTCGTCTCGGGGGTCACGGCCAAGGTCAGGAGCAGTGCGGAGCGGGGGGGGTGGGAAGTGGCCACCTACCTTTCCTCCGGCGTGTCCACATGGAAGGTCCTCTCGATGACCGTGGTCCATTGTAGACATCTAATGATGAATGTGTTGGGCTTTGGTCGTTCAGTCTTCATCAACTGGCACTCTGAGGGAGGGAGGGATGGAGGGAGGGCAAGAGAGAAAACGAGAGCAAAAGAGAGAGAGAGAGGATTGTTCATACAGCGTGGTCCACATGTCTACTCAGGCCACCTTCTGTTCTCCATATATTCTGGGCCCCATCACTGCCACACTCCCCCCCAGCGCCTCCGCTGGGCAGCGGCCCTCCGCAACACCAGCAGCAAGCTCCTGGCCACACAAACGCGCCGTCCTCTCTCGCCATTGGCAGCTTCTCCCGCTCCGCACAGCCCGTTTGCTCTCACACTTTGGCTTGCGAGCAACGTACCGCGGTCCTGCTCCTCTTAATTCATCGCTTAAGGCTCTGACTCGGACACTCCGAGTCCCCAGCAGCGGATCTCAGGCACAGTACCAGGTAAAAACCCACAAGCGCCAGGTCACGGTTCAGCTTAAATAACAGACTTGTGATGGACTGTAACGGAAGAGGCACCTAATTGGACTAGTCTGGGGGGGCAGTAAATATATTAACAGACAGGCAGACTCCACCTGTGACCCCGCCTGCCTCCTCCACCCCCCAGTCGAGGAAAGCGGGACATTTCCCGGGGGCCTGCGAAGCGTCTTCGTCTGCCGGCGGATCCAGGCCAGCGAGAAGCAGACGCGGCAGCAGCGGGCGGCATGAGGACGTGTCCGCGGCAGACGCCGGCGCCACCCCTTCAGGACATCGGCGGGGCCGCGCAGCGCACCACTCCGTGACGGGGGCCCGCGGCCGAGCGGCGAGACCGCAGGGCGGCCTAAAGATAGGAAGTGAGGTTAATGACAGCAGGGCGGCGGTCACGAGCGCACCCCCGTCTGTGGGCTGAGACCGAGACGCAGAAATAAAAAGGGGCGGCTGGCATCAGGGGGCAGTGCCGCTCACGTGGGCACAGGTGACAGCCGTGGCTCTGAGCTCACGAGCGCGACGCCGCGATTAACGGCCGCAGAAGCTGCCGGTTCCGCTCAGGCGGGGAATCGTCTGTCACCATCCCTCGATCCTCAAGCCTGCACTTTGAGGGCCGAAGCTCCCAGGAGCAGAGATACACAGGAGCGCGCGTCCTTGAAGGGCTTTTTAATGCCATTATCTGCACGGAAACATAAATGCTGCACTTCCTGGCAGTTTCAGAGTCCTGTCAGGTCAGCGGCAGGCCGGGTTTATGCAGACGGCCGCTAATTGCCGGTCAAACCCAAGCGCTGGGAGGTGGCAGCACATCTGAAGACCTTCATCCCTGTCAGTGCCAGCGATCTGCCGTCGCTTCCTCTCATGTCACCTGAACGTCGCTAAGCAGATGGTGACTGTGGGCTCCTCCTTTGCCTGCAATCTTTAGGGGCCTTAAGCAAATCCCTGCCTGCTTCCTCACTTACAGTCGGCGATCCGAATCTCCGCGAGCCAAACACACAAGGTTCCTTCTCCTGCTAGAAACCGCGCTGCGGAGCGGGAACCCCACTAAAGACCATCAGCGTTATAAATAGAGATGGACCTATATAATAAATGGCACAGATAACCCCGACAACAGGCAGCAAGCTGCCTGTAACCTGAGACATTAAAAATAAAAAAACACCCCCACAGTACATGTGCCCCCCTCTGGCTAAGTAAGAAACAGCATCTGACCTTTCAAGTTTCACTTTGACCATCTAGTTACTTCTCCTGTCTCTCTCGTTTAGCTATGACTACTACAAGGCTGGAGATGTGAATCAGGAAGCCGAACGTGCCTCCAGAAGATCCCATCTGCAGATTCCCCAGGAGAAGCAGGGAATGGCGACCCATCCAAGTGCGCATACGCATCCCCACAGTCGGAGCCGGACATCAACGGCAGACCTTCCCCCTCCCATCCAGGGACTGCGGGGGCACGGCCTAGAGGTGGAGACCCTTTGTCAGCGCGGAGGTGTCACCCCCCCACAACCACCGGCCTTTCAGGGGGGGGGGGGTTTGCCACCTGGCCCGGGCAGCCTCTTGGCCACAGCTGTGGGGGCGTCCGCCCGGCCTCCTGCGGGCCGCAGATTAAAAGCTGGCCGTGCCGGCTGACGGATGGGCCGCTGCTGGAGCTCGCGGCCTCCATGTGTCCGAGCGGCTGCACAGAAGGCCGGGGATGCAGCCCCCCGGCACGCCGCTTCCCCCCGCCCCCCGCGCCGCCGCCTCGTTGATGCGCGGGGGTCCTGCTAGGAACACGGGCCACTGCCAGAGAGCCATCACTGCGTTTCCACATACGGGGAAGCGAGCCTGGGACCCCGAGCTCTGCTGGCCGCGCGGCTGGCAGCTCCGCACAGCACCGGTGCTGGCTTCCCCTCTATGGCGCAGAGACTCATGCGAGATTCACGCGAATTAAAAATGCAGGAATATGAATGCCACATTCAAAACACTACAAACGAATTAAATTACTGAGACATAAAAAAAAATTGTTTGGAATTTGCATGTGTGCAATTCAGTACTCTTCTAGAATGTTTTATGGCATGAGGGCATATCGGAAATGAAACCACGGTAAAATTAAAAAACCACGAGGAGGCCGCGGTTATTTCAGAATCGGGTCCTGAAGGCAGTCAGCGCCGCGCCACCGCCGTCCACCTGATGGGCGGCACCTTTCAAATTCTATTTCGGACTAACAGATGTCAAAGTCTGCAAGCAACGGATATTATGAAGAAAAAGCGCCATGAAACGGTTTTAAAGGGCTTAAATTCAAATGTACCCATTTGATTAAAGGAAAACAATATCTGCACATAAAAAAGATCAACTGAAACCAACAAACTTTACAGGGAAACAAATGTAAATAAAATTGCAGCTAAATAGCGTTACGTAGAGCAGGCTGCACGAGTGACATAAACACAGTACAGCTGTGTCACAACACAACTGGAGCAGTGTAAATATAATTAGTGCCAGCAGCCGAGTGTCAATTTCAATGTCAGTATAACTGCAGTCTTCATTAAAGCTCAACAATAATATGAACACTGCCTGCTGTGTGAAATAATGTCACAGTGCGTAAGAAGACATTGGCGTCTTCCTGACTGCCTGGAACATTAAAGAGGCACCAGCCGAGACTCACTGGCCACAGAGAAGTTGTTGAGAGGGTACGGAAGGTCAGCGTCCTGTGGCTTCTCCTTGTATCCAATGAAGGAGCCATCCGTTTTCAACAGGAAGTACCGAGGTCTCCAATTCTTAATGTATTCTCCTGTGGAAAGACACACAGACAGAGAGAAACTCTGTTTTAATCTGTAACCATGGACCCGAAGGACAAAGGACTGGAGCAGACAGAATGTCTGGGAGCTCGGAACCAGAAAGAGAACATTCCAAAAACCAAACAAACAGCCAGATTCTAGGAAAAACTGGAACCAGAGGCAAATCACCTCAAATATAAAAAGTGACGAGATCCTGTTATCCTGTTAGTTATGATACCATCTCTGTCATGTTTAAAACATTTAGTTATTAACTGCCCATTATTTCAAAAGCATCTTACTACTTCTACAGCTGCACGAGATGCGTAGCAGGGAAGGGTCAGATATGAATTATAAGGACAGTCACTCGCTTAACCCTTGCAGGCTGAAATAGCGCAAAACAACATCTGTTGAACAGCTGGTCATATCGAATTACCATAGGAAACTTCTGGTGCTCCAGACTGCACTATTAAATAATCAACAGCAGGATTACAGGGGTGTCGGCTGGGGGGGCCGGGTGCGAAAAGCAGCCGCGTGCCGCTGACAGGCGTTGGGGGGGTGGTCCCCGTGCACCCGCCCACCAGCTCCCCCGTCCCCTAGAACATGACAAGTCATTAAAGGGAGAGATGGCTTGCCGATCGGCTGGGCCGGCTTTCTGCACAGCGCTACACTACACGTGCGGCTCCTGGATAATTAAGGGCATCCGTTATGACAACGGCATAGGCCCGAAATGCCCCTGTGGGCTGCGGTGCCCTTCTCCTTATAATACAGAAATGTTAGCCCCCTCTCAGGTGGCACGGCACCTCTCCCATTACAGGGCCAACAGCCTGCAGATGGGTGCTGCACCAGCACGCCCCATACACACACACACACACACACACACACATGTGCATACACGTTTTATATAAATATAACCTTAACCATAACAGACCAAACTAATTACAAAACTTTTTTTTGATTCACTCAAAAATGTCAAATGTACAGGTTATTATCACATTTGGCCCCCACGATGTAACATATACATGACCACGCACGCACCTCGCAATGCCTCTTATTAGCTCCACGAGGGATCGAATGGAGGCTTGGTATCAAATGGTCCAGCTCAGTATCACCACGACACGCCCCCGCCGTGCACAATTCTAGCCTTTGATTAAAAAAATAAAACGCAAACTCTGATCTTATTACACCGAAAAATTGTAAAATTATTACTTGCCTCTTAATACAAAAAACATTCACCTTCTTAATTTAAATTAATTTGCTAAGAAATATCAAACAAGATTTATTCTCTGAACTAGCTTTCAAGAAATCTTAATTTTGCTTTAATAAAAAGCTAAATTGTAAAGTAAAAATATATAAACCATATTCGAAAATACATACATAATTAATTAATCAAGAGCACCACAGAAAGGTCTAAGCCATTTACAGCGCACACAAGTGTACAGTTTTATATATTATTTTTACATTTGAGCCTTATTTCTGCTCTTCATGAATACGGCGTGACATAAAAGCTCTATAACACTGACAGTCCTCCTGTAGTCCATATCCATATGAAGCCAGCAGAACGGCAGAAACGACAGTAACTGCACAAACTGGGATTCCTTCCTGTGCGTCTCCATTTGACTGGACCTTCACTAAGCTGCAGCCGTCCTGAGCCCAGAACCACCTCGGTACTGGCGCGGCTGCCAGAAGCAAACGGTTAATACCGCCGAGGAAGGCGGCTTTGACAGGGAGCAGCCGGTTCAAGGCCTTCGCTGACCTGGGATTGGGGGATCCGGGAGTACCTGTGGCAGGGGTTTGCCGACTCCAGCCGGGTGGGGCGCGCGGCTACGAGCTGCGGCAGCACGCCGCAGGTACTGACTAATGACGCGGCACAGCGGGGGTCCCACCTGTCAGCCTGCGAGGTTAGCTTAGCGCACTGCTTGGAAGTTACACGGGCACAGTCGACCGAACCCAGCCACCGTCCCAGCATGCCCTGGGGCTGACCAACTGTCATCCTAACAGCAGGCTTTGGTGGGGTGAGGCCTGTTCCAGCCACTGTTCTTGATCTAAGCAGCATGAGTATGCCATGCTTTTCACAGACGGCAGAAGGGAAACCAGATCTAAAGCAGTTATTGTTTTCGCTTTATCGGCCCATTTCTTATCAATATGACTTTGCCACCCATGTGACCAATATCAGATCTTCGGCAGCTTTCCACTTAATTGTGCTTGGAAGAGTGGGTATCTGGGTAGGTATTTGTGTAAGTCCTGACCCAACGCTCTCTGATGGAGTCTGACCATCGTCATGAATATGGAGCATTTTTGGGAGTCTCTCCCCATCCCAAACCACTCCAAATTGAGACGAAAAGCCCGAAATGATTACATCATGTTTATAATTCCTTATAATCGCCGTTCCTATACCCATCGCTCGAGCCACCCTGACAGCTCTGATCCTTCTCATTTTTTTTTTTTTGGAATAGAAAATAAACAACATGTTCTATTTGTAACAGCCACTTAAAGCATAATGACACCAGCTTTTCTTAATTAACACATCAGAGAAAAACACCTGCTCATGTTAATTTGAGGAGACGGAGGTCTTTGCCGGTATGCCGATCCGTGGGTAGGAGAGTGCAGCTGAACCGTGGCTGCCGCCTTCAACACCGAGGAACAGAGGAAGAGAACGGTGAAGGGGAAAAAAAAAAGCAAGCAGAGGGACGATGTCTGCCGCCGGGGGAAGGCGAGGCGTGCTCGCCGCTAATTGCTCAAATCTCAAACCCATTAGGCAGAAGAAAGAATAAAAGCGACAAAATCGTGACATCATGGCGATTCTATGGCACGACACAGAAGGCCGACGCTATTTACCGACATTCGTTCATTCCACGGCACGCCGGCCCGGCTTTTCACCAAAGCCGCGCCTTAAAACACTGCGGGGCAGCGGGCCGCGGAAGTGGGTCTCCATCCAGGACAAGGGGGTCTGGGTGAGAGGGGGATTAACGTAACCCACAGCGGAAGTCAGCTTCCGGTCTTGGGGGCCAGGGACGGACCCAACGGGAAGGGACGGACAGCACGGAAACACAGAATCTGTCTCTGCCTCCATGCGGCGGCAAAAAAAAGAAATTTTTATAAGATGAAGAAAGGAAGAGACAGGATGAGAAAAGTTTTGTGGTGGCCTTCGCAGTCGTGACGCGCAGAGGCCAAACAGCAGGAGCGATCTGGTGGGTCCCGCCGCGAGGCGACCCCCCTCCATTTGCGCGTGGGCGTAACATATCGGCGGGGACACGGCCTCGAGCTGGGAGCCAGCCGGCGGAGTGCGTCTGCCTGCTCGCTCGCACGGAGATACTGAACTTTCTTCGCCCGCCTCACTCCTGTTGCTAAACTCCTACCTCCAAAATCTCACTCTTCCCAAAAACACTAAGGGAGCTGCTCCTCTACCACGACGCACCATCTAAGCAGCCCTTCGGAGAGAAGAGGACCTGGGGTAGGAGGGTCGCTGTTCAGGCCGAACACCCACACAACAAACTTAAACTGCTCTCTGGCCCCAAACATCCGCACAGCCCGTCAGTCTGGGGGGTGAATCCTCTCTCCCATCTTCCTTCTCATTTTGAGAGGGGGAAAAAAAATGAAGCCATTTGTTAATCAGCCCAAACAAGGATTTAATGTAATGCTTTGGCTGTGGCTGGGCGGATCTGCAGATGGCTCGTGGATGGGCCTGTGACGGCACCAGGGGGGCATGAGCTGCCCGCGTTCCAGCACACGGGCCGCTCGGGGGGTGGGGGGGTGGGGGGACCAGCCGGAGAGCGCCGCCTGCGTGTCCGAGCCCAGCCTGGCCCGGATCGAGTGAGCGATCTGGCTGTTCCGGATGGGGTTGGGGGGGGCGGCTGGTACCTCGTGTTCCGTGGCAGCCTGTGGAAAGCTAAAGCGGCTGGATCCACCATGCCGGCCTGGCACGAGGGGCGGCGTGCGCGTGGGCGCCCTCCGACAGCTGAGGCAGCTCCTCAGAATACCGCCGCGGCGGCAGCTTCCCGTGCGCCGGATCATCCGGCCTGGTGCGCCGCCATCTCTCAGCCAACTGGGTAATGCACAACACGACAGGCGCTGTCCCCCTTCCTGAAATCGCCCCTACCAGACCGATCCCCGAGATGGGAGAAGCCGCAAGGCAACCAAAAGACTAGACAGCGATTTTGTGGGTCACAAAGGAGACATGAGTGGACAGACAAAATCTGTTCAAGCTTACGTTAATAAGTAATAAAAAGCTTCTGAGAAGTTGCCACACTCCGACCTGTAGGGGGTGCTCTACCTCACACAAGTCTGTCCCCATACAGGGGTCTTAACAGGGACACATGTGAGCAACCAGGAAGTGGCACTACGGCTTAACCCTAAACAGAACTGTGCTGTAAGGGACCCTCCAGTGACCCCCCAGGAACAGGGGCCGGCTCAAGGCAATCGACTTATGCTGGATTAGTGTCAGCAGCTTCATTAATGATCAGGGCAGCTACAAAGGGTCGCTGCCTTTGGGCTTGGGGGTGAGGGCTGGGGGGTGAGAGAGATATCCTGACGTGAAAAGGTCCCCCCCCCCCATTACACGAAAACCTCGAAAAGCCAGGGTGAAAAAGGCAACAGAAGCTTCAGGTGCCTGAAGGGATCCATTTCCGCTGTTGTCCAGCTGTTACACAGCCTGTGCTGATGGGACACTCTCCTCTCACTCACACACACACACACACCTACAGCACTAACCCTCCAATGCCACAGCACAGAGGAGGTTGTAATGATGGTGATGGTGATGGACCTCGGCTCGCGTGCCTCTGCCATAATAAAGCTGCCCCCCCCCCCACTGAATCTGCCTGTCTGCTTTCCACACCCGTCTTTTTCAATCTTTGTGATGGCCATCGTGACCCGCCTGCACATGACCAGCACAGAACTGCCACCCGCCTGCTGACAAGCGATAGGCTTTTCACAGCTGTCCAGCATGCACCTCTGATGGGCAGTGCCAGCTGGTGGGGGGGTTGGGGGAGACAGTAATGGCCAGGGGTGAAGCTGGACCTCGCCAGCTGCAGACAACCTGCTTCTTGTGGTGCTCCCCCCCCCATGAGGTCAGCCAAACTAAGGAGGAATAAGGTAAAAAGTTGGAAACATGCACTAACACGCATGTGAAAACGCACACAGATATAGAAACACAGATATGTAATAGTCGCCTCAACGCAGGCCCAGCCCAAAGTCATAGGCAGTTATATCCATACACGCTCTCTAATGCAGTTATTTTCTTCACTCTTGCAATTCCCTGGCTGCTCACTAGATGGCTCCCTGATCCAGGCTGTCGCTCCCCACTGCAGCCCCACTGCAAAACAGCACGAAGGTTTCTTGCCTGTCCAGCACTAACATAGGGGATGGGAGTGGGGGGGATGGTATGGGCTGGGCACCCAGCTCTCAGAAGACCCTTCCTGGGGATTTGTCACTTCACTCAACTGGAACAGCTTCATTTTATCGGTGAAGTGCTCATCAGACCAGGGTCATCTGAAGCCATGCAAACATGCAGGGTGGTGCAGGACAGTTAAAAAAAAAAAAAAACAACAAAGCGGGTCACAGTACAGAGGGATTACACGGCCAATGTTCCTGATTCACAGATGCAAACAGTTTTTGGCCAGCAGCTGCATTTGAAGAAGGGCCTGCACACAGAACTCTCAGCATTTGACTTACAAACCAGCTTCCAAAGAACTTACTTCAAGTGGAAAGATTACGAAGACTATAAAATTTCCAAAATAGTTTAAGAAAAACACTGATTATCACTAAGTCACCTAAGTGACTGGGACTCTGCGATTCTGGCAGGGTGACAGACCCCGCTAACTGGCTCTTTGACTGCATATGTTGCGATAACAGCCCAAATGGATACGATTACCCTTATTTTGGAGGCTCTAATTGAATATCTCCAATCGCTGTGGCTGCTACTGCCCTGTCTGTAAATCTATTCAGGCTGCGATTGCAGTTGGCAGATAACCAGAGCCTTCCTCTGCCACTCCACGTCAGGCATGGGATACGCGCTTGGAGGAATATTTTGAGATGGCCATTAGATAGCATATACGATAATTAAACTTCAACAGCAACAATCCAGGAAAGTTTTAATCTCCAAAGCTAAGCATTTAAAATCCTTACTAAGTGTATATAACACACCTACCGCAGACTAACTTATTTTTAAAATAGAGACAATCCTACAATATCTTGCCTTCTTCAAGAGTCACCATGTATTAATTCTATTAACAATTACTTGGTTAATCTAATTGGTATTTTATATGGCAAGCAATTTTTCAATCCTTCACTGTTTGCGATCTCAGCTCAGTTGCACAATTCTCACTGAAAGGCAGCAAGGTGGATAAGTGCTTCAAGAAATGTATATTTTTTGTGAAACAACACAGAAAGACTGTAACCTCTTATCACTAATGATGAACCAAACAATGTTAAACAAACAATAGCCGGGCAAAGCGATAAGATTTCCTCTCAGCAGTCAAAGCAGCAATTCAACCTAAAGAAGCAGAGTGCTTGTGGATGTCAGATTCAATGAGGAACAGATTTCCCAGGGTGGGTGGGAACTACTCAGTGACTGACGGGTGAACATATTGAGGTTTGTAGGACAGGGAGGGGCAAGGGGGCGGGGTCCACCTCTGACCTTACGACACTGAAATGCAGCAGAATGGAATCGGCATGATTACAGGGTGGTTCAGATGAGGGAAGCTGCTCTGGATCAGGGGCTCCAGTGGCTCCAGCTACACGCCGCAGACGGTACCCAGGGGGGCCTCGGGTGGCAGTGTGGGGGTGGGGCTGGGGACAGCCAGCGAGTGTGGGCCAGCGGTGAACAGGTGGAGGGCTGGACTCCGCCAGCGCGGCGGTCCTGAATGGCCATTGTTATGGAGCGGACGGTGGGGGGGGCATCATCATTTATTCAGCAGGGCGCTGCTGGGAGCGGGGAGCTGGGAGGCAGCTGGCGCTGGGGGAGACAATGAGGGACCCTGCCCCCCCCAGGCCTTCGCACTCCTCCATGACTCTCCTTTGTGCTCTGTCCTGGGCCCCCTTCTCATCCACCACCCCAGCCCTCCCTTAATCCTAATGGCTGGGCACAAAAGTAAACATGCAATTACTACGGTGCCCCACCCTCCAACAACCCTGTCCCCACCCTGCCAGGGCCCCACCCCAAGCATTCCACACCAAAACAGAGCTGCCCAGGGTCACACACAGCCTCTTTCACGGGGGTCCGCAGCCCCCAGATCTCTGTGGCATCCAAGCAACTTTCTGGGCTGGTGGTCATCGTGCCGTCAGCGTCTCCAGGCATCCTGTGGACACCCCAGGACTCGCCTTGGGTGTGCACACAGCAGACTGACGCGGCCCCCGCATTAGAGAACGCAGTCCATCCGATCACAGGCAGAGTGTCCTAAACTGCTCAGCCACATCTAGCCACATCTAACCCTAACCCAAATCCAGCCCCAATTATGAATGGGCATCAAATGCCAAGCCAGCCTAAGGACACAAAATGCTGATGGTCGCCATGTTAATTGAGACAAACTTCATCACAAAGCAGCGAGCGGCTATGCTGAATGTCTCTGCAACAGCAAAATAGTGTTTAATTAATAAACAATCACAAAAGGAATGATTGTGTTTCCATTAACAATTAATGATGTTCTTCCGTTGAAAAAAATGATTAATATATATTGATTCATACACATATACATAATATATATACATCTATACATAAATACATATCCATATATATATATATATATATATATATATATATATATATATATATATGTAT
>JAODKL010000062.1:3422016-3434641 GCA_026780765.1 Petrocephalus schoutedeni
TATATATATATATATATATATATATATATATATATATATATATATATGTGCATATATTATACACACACACACACATATAATATATATATATATATTTTTTCTTTTTAGTTTTTAATGTGTATGAAAAACCCTAAGTGGCCTTTTCCATGGCTTTCGTCTCCAGAGAGCACATTAAGGAGGAAATCGAGTGAGAGCCTAATTCAATAATAAATCGCCGGAGCCATCAATTACCCTTCCTGTGACTGCTTTTATTGCGCTCGATTAATAAGTCATTGCGGCTCCCCGCTCTCCCTGCCTACACTGTCCCGGTTTGACCCTGGAAGGAATTCATTCCTGGATGTCCCAGGTAGAGTGAGGGCCATCACCACAGCCTCGATGCCTGGTGAATGAGTAGGGCAACATAAGGGGTGCAATGCTGGGTGAGAAACCACAGGCGACACCCCTGCTTGGTAGGCCTGGCCAGCTTTCGCATGGGACTGTTTGCTATGTCTGCCTGTTCCTGGCAGACAGCACAGGAAGTAACAGAGGTGATTTAAGGGAAAGATAAGAGTACAAGGAGCCCTCCACCACCAACACACACACATACACAAGCAGCAGTGGCAGACTGGCAAAGTGTCTCAAGTTCCAGTCATTATGCTCTGTGACATCTGCACATGTTTACACATCCATCTCTCTTCTTCCCTTCCTCTCCCTCTCTCTCTCCCCTTTTCCTCCTATACCATCCCTCACTCCCTCTCTCTCCCTCCCCCTCTCTCCCACTAACACCCCGCTGGAGCTGTCATTTTCTGAAAAAAATCCTGTTCTTGCCAGCAGATGGCAAGTCAACAATCAGCACCGGCACCAGCAGCACCAGCAGCACCCCATCACCCAGTAAGGGCCCCCCCACCCCCCCCAAACGCAGACACACAAACATGGACACACTCAAACACAAAGTACATCCACAAACACGCACACACTTCTTTCTCAGCTACCCCCCTTCTCCTTCACAGGCTCTATAATAACCTCTTTGTTTGTCTCCCACAATACAGCTGCTCAAACCGCTCGGGTACGAGGGCCTCCCTGGTGAAATGCACGCGTGCACACAGCACAGTGCAGTCTGCCGAGTGGCTGGCCACTCAAGGTGCCGAAGGCGCCACACGGCTGCACACGGCGGGGGTTTGGTCCCCCCCCATGGCAGTGTATGAGGGTCTGCGTGGGTCTGCAGGTGAGACAGGAAGGCAGGAAAGGCGCAGGCCCGCAGCTGACCCCTGGCCACAGGTCCATACCAATAGGCCCGATTTTGCTTCTCTCGCAGTTCTATTCCCACACAACAGCATTGGGGCCACGATGCAGAAGTGGTTTCGTTTCAGGAAGGGGGGGCCTCTGGTGGCCCCTCCCCACAGCGTGGGAACGCTCCAACCATCAGCCGTCACAAACTCGAGTGTGGCTTCCATGCTTCTGGGGGCAGGGACAAGAAAACGCCACTGCCAGGAATCTTCCTCCACCCTTCCTTCCTTTTTAGCCTTTTGTGTGTGTGTGTGTGTGTGTGTGTGTGTGTGTGTGTGTTTGCACAGATCACATTTGAGGGCCTGAAAACCTGAAATGTTCCTACTTTTGGGGAAATTATTTTCAGGTCCCCATTTGGATAACCTCAATTTTATAAAAATCTGTGAATGTAAACAAAAAAGTAAACATGCCAAAAGTCTTGTATTTGGGTTGGTGACTTATGGTTAAGGTTAGGGCTTGGTAGGGGTTAAGGGTGTCCTGATTGGGATTAGGGTTTTTCCATAGAAATGAATGGTCCCCATTTAGATAGGTACGCAAGTCTGTGTTTGTGTGTGTGTGTGTGTGTGTGTGTGTGTGTGTGTGTGAGAGAGTTTGGGGGGGGGCACCGACAGTGAACTGCTAACCATTTCTCCTTCCCAGTCATCTCCTCAACGAACTGCTATCAATTAGCACAGAAGGTGTATGGGGTAGAGCCTTGACTTCTGGCCTTTAGGTCAAAGATCAGCTCACCACAATATTTCCTTTCCACTCTTACAGACTGAAGTCCTCATGAAATTAATTTGACTGACACCGCAGAGGGCTGACAAACCGTCCACTGTGAAAATGTGAGTTTAAGAAAGTGACAAGCAAGTCAGGTGCAGAAAAAGAAAAAAAAAAATCATACACCTTGCGTACAGAACACACCAAACCACAGGGCTAGTTTCCCCTGTCTGCGGTCTAATCCCCAGTATCATGCATCCAGACACAGAGCACAAGCATCTGCAGGCTCCAGCAGGACGTGAGACGCACGGCAGATCACACACTCAGACTCCCGGGCCCCCCAACAGAAGCGACGATGCCAGGTTGGGCCGTTCGCCGCTGGTACTCCTCGCCAGCGGGCGGCGCCACACTAATAACCCAGACTAACGGGGGGGGGACTGGGGGAGGGAGGGCTAATATGAAATAGTTGGACGACACCAGCAAACCATATGGTGATAATTTATCCTTTCTGAAAGTCATGCTATCTGTCACTCACACAATTAGGGCAGGATTCGGCCACGATGAGCCACGTCTGTGCTGGGCAGGGGGTGGGGGGGGAGCTGGAGACTGATTACAGGGCTGAAGCCGACCCGGCTGGGAATCGGGGATCCCACTCGCTGGACCAGCACATCCCGGCACGGGAATGCGGCAATGCGAGCACCCATCATGTGACACTGCCCTGAGGAGGCAGAAGCCGGCTGTAGCTGAACTCACTGCAGACCAAGGTCTGTCCATTGTGAGGCGCTCTCAGGCTGGGGCCTGGTTTCCCAAGCAGAGCGAGCCACAGAGAACGCCAGCCCAGAGGAGGAATCACCACATGCCAGGGGCTGAGCCGCTGCTTCTGCCAAACTGCCAGAACCTCCTCCTTGATTACCGTTTGACACTATGAAAACCAGCCATACGGGTAAAAGGCAACATCTACCCACAATGCAATGCTCATATATTTGTGCACATTTTTGCACATATCTGTGTTTCGCGACCCCTCCAAAACACAATTCAGCTCAGTAACAGGCACCTTTAATATTAAACAACGATAACAATTACACAATGATATGCCCAACAACAAGCAAGCTTAGCAAGGAATGACAAAGCAGACATGAGACTTCATCGCGACCTGTTCGGATTAGGGGAAAGGCAGCGATTAGATGCCACTAGAGGGAAAGACACTGGTGGAGCCGTGACTGCGGCCACAGCTGGGCCTGTCACGGAAGCAGAGGTCCATCCTGCCAATTTCCACATTTCAGCGGCACAGACACGGTCGTCTTCATACAAGGGTCTGATGGGAAATTCATTGTCACCTAGATCCCATCAGAATGGGACACACAGGGATGCGGAAGCTACGTCAGAAAGACACAGAGGACGTGCAGTGGGGTCTCCGTCGCTAGACACTTGCATTTCCCAGTTTTGTAGCTGAGGTCGACGGGCCTTCTGCCATGAAGCCAGGAGGTCCAGCTCCGGTGCCAAGCATCCAATCAGCACCCAGAACTTAGGCCGAGAGCAGCCAACTATAGAGCATCACCCACCGGACTAAGTGAGGCTCATGCAAAGTTTCAAGTTGACTTGTCTATATGTGGTGGCCAACTCCTCAACTCTATGGGTCTAATCCCACCCCAACACCCTCGCGCGCAGCATCCACTGGAAACCCCATCCCCCCACCCACCCCACAGGAAAACACATCCCACCCCCACTTAAAGGTTCTAATTAGCAGTCAGAGGATTACGCACTTCGCTGAGGTCTGTGCTGGCTACTTTATTGTAGGTTAAAAACAGATTCAAGGCCCCTAATCCAGCCATGCAAATCAGAGCCTTTAATCCTGGGATCAGGCTCGCGGCTCGTCTCCTCCAGATGCATCATGGGGATGGAAGGAACTCTGCTCCTTCCTGGCATAACCCCCAAACTCAGGCTTCCCAGTGAGGATGCCGGAGCTCCTAATATTCCAACTTGGTGCTCACACCTCTGTACAAACAGTAAAAGCGCGACGAAAGTCCGGCTCAGGCAAGCAGACCAGCGGACAACGCCTCACACTGACAGCGCACCAGCCGCTCACTGCGTCTCCGTCTCTCATGCACGAACAGCTGTTTGCTTCGCTTACTGGGAAGGAGCTTGACTTCATTACCGCGCAGACGGAAGTTCGCCACTCTGAATTATTAGCGATGATGTGCAGCAGATGCGTCAGGGCTCAGTCAGGGCCCCCGCCTGCTGCTGCAGGTACCCACAAGGAGGCGGCAGCGAGTCTGCCAGTGTAGAGCCAGCCGTCTCTGCTAAACGTTATCTGCCAGTCTAGGATGTGGCTGCTTTTGCCGCATCCAGTGACACAATACAGCGACGTGTTTTGACCGTATCGGTCTCAACGTTCAGGGCAGTTGAATCAGACTTGCACGTCTCAGACAACACTGTCCAGAATCTACTGTGTGGGAGCTTCCCAACTAACTATATCACAGCTACTGCAACTAGGGAGATGCATGTGCCTGAAAACTGAAGGCTGGGCCCCTCTCTCGTACCTCCGAATGGCATTCATCTGAAGGGCTTCCTCTCAGGTTTGAGGTACTGGCCAGGCGGTTAGCCATCCACATAAATCACCGGCCATGAGGACGACGTTTAACAGCCAATCGTGGCACTCACAGGAGCCACCGGGCACTAGGCATGTAACAACAATGCGACAGTGCGGACTAGCACCCGCCCACCGACTTTCACAGTGCGATTGTTAATATGCACCAGGCCGGTGACACAGCGACACCAGCAGATATGTAAAGAGCTCCTGTCCAAGGCGTGGTATTAATATCACACACACCCACTCACGGTGGGAACTGGGTCTCGGGAGGCTCCAGCCCACAGGCCCGGCTGACAGGCCGCTGAGGGGGACAGCCCGATGCGAGCACATACGGCGGTGCTCAGTGAAGGCCTGCAGAGTGACAGACATCCCCCGGCCCACAATGCACTGCTCCAAATGAAATGCATTAGTATGATACACACAGGGACTCCCCTCTGCCTTGGGAACCAGCAGCAGGTGAGACCTGGCCTTTGGGCTCTTGGCTATCACAGACTATATATCATCACCACCACCATCATCATCTTCGGTCAGTGATCAGTCTTGTCCACCTGCCATTTAGTCTTGGGTCTGCCCGTCGTACTGCCATATCATACCCCCTGCAGCACTGGCCATTAGAGGCCACCAGCAACCCAAAGAAGACCACACCCCCATTTAGACCAGGAAACAGGAGCATGAGAAGAAAGCCCCAGCAGCATCAGTGCTGCTGCTAACCAGGGTCTCTGATCTGAAACGTGTCAGAGTCTCTGGACTGGGCCGTTGACCTGCACAGAGGGGTTTCCGTGGGGTGGGGGGGGCACCAAAAGACAGCTGCGGTTGCTTTGAGTGGAAGGCCGGCAAGAGCGGCTACCAATCCGGTGTCATTGGGTAAGGATGTGCTGCGAGATGAGAGCAGGAGCCGGGGGCATCAGGGATGAAGGGGAGTCACCACGGTGATGGCTCTCAATGGGCAGGGGGGGGGGGGCATGCTTGAGATGAGCAGGGGACTCACACTCGCTCTCACATATACACAAACATGCATGAGCAGACTGAGAAGATGGCCAACAGAATTATGGGATGCCTCCCAGCGCCGCTGCATCTTTTACCTTTTGAACATCCTTTGCACGCTTGCTCATTAACCATTTCCTACCTGGGGGTTTCTTATTCATCTATACAGCTCACATGTTTCTTTTTTTTACAGGAGCAACTCAAGTTAAGTGTCTTAACTAATGCTAACTAAGCCTTGGCCTGGTAAGGTTCAGGTTACAAAATCTTAAAGGAACTAGACAGTTATTTACTGTCAGCTTAATTTTTCACATTTTTCTGTGCAGATAGATCGATTTTCATAATGGGGTACAACAGATATTTAGTAAGAATACAGCAGTGACCCTCCCTGGACCAGTGTGGGTGTCCTTTTCCTCACAAGGACTCCGTCTACTGTCAACTACAGTACATCACCTTCTGCCCCGTGTGTTTCATGCTGAGCTCAAGGTGCAGTTCCCTTGTCTGCCAAAAGGGGTCAGGCTTAACCCCCCCAGGGCACTGAAAACACAACAGCCACCATGGCCCTTTAGTACATAAACAATGGAGGCTGTAAACCGAGCCCAGCAGAGTAGACCGGCATAATCAGTCTGTCAGTGTTCAGCTCGCATGGAGTTGTAATGCCATCAGCCCTTTGACATGCATGCCAATGAATTCTTACTGTAAGGGATTTAAGCTTAGTGGCCTTACAGTAGCTTGATTAAAATCCGTGTGCATGAAAAAGGTACACAGAAACTGTCGCTCTGCCTCTATACTCCTAACGTGGGAAGACCATAAACAAGCGGACACTTAAATCTAATAATAAACAAGTAGTGGTTTTTTTCAGCCATCTCAGTGCCAGCTGCGAACAGCAAGTAGCTGCCTGGTCCACCTGGTCAGAGGCGGTCTGGGCGGCCCTCGGCAACTAAACACATTGTGTGTATAAACAAACGTGAGGCAGTTTTCCAGCCCGTAGGTCTTCGCGAGCACTACCCTGCAGGCCAACTTAACACTCAATAAAACAGGCCAAGCGAGTGGCTACATGAAAATTCTTGTTCATTAAAAAAAAAAAAAAAAAAAGTGCTCTCAGCAAACACGAAAGGACCAGCCAAGATATTCGGGGTCCTGTAATAGTGGGTGGGTGGGTGCTGACACCCTGACAGATGTGCCACCCTGGCACTAGAGGGTGATCTGGTGATGAGGACTAATGTGGGGAAGTCTCACACTTGCACAAGCACGCGATCAGGGATGACAGGTGACAAGAGAAGCACAAAGAACCAGTGATATTCCTGCCTTATGCTGCTCTGTTAAACTAATTTTATTACTTACTTATCTTTTTATAGCAATGCAATAGAATACCACTAACATATAGAAAAATAGATGCCAATGGAGCTAACAGTCAATGTCTTGGGAGCCTTTCCTGTTCTTTGTGAACCTTTCCAACCCCACCTCACCAATATAAGTATACAATATAAATCCTGAAACCTGAAATCAAGGTCAGAGAACAGGGTTCTGTAGTTGCCCCATATAATACCGC
Organism: Petrocephalus schoutedeni; assembly: GCA_026780765.1. NCBI lineage: Eukaryota > Metazoa > Chordata > Actinopteri > Osteoglossiformes > Mormyridae > Petrocephalus > Petrocephalus schoutedeni. The sequence goes on from JAODKL010000062.1 coordinate 3,429,105, forward strand.
TCTTTGCAACTCACGCCCTGCAGAAAGCTGCTGCTGCGGGGAGCCGGCAGCCTGCTGCGGCCAATGGCAACATGTAAATAAGTCATATCAGAGCGAGCCGACGCCAATCTAGAGCAGCATGGAAAAGATACCTATCAAGACACGGAGCTTACAGACTTACCTACAGAAGAGAATATGTGCATTTGGTCAGGACCCCACCAGCAGCAAAGAAAACGGAGAAACAAGAACAATATGTTAATTAAAAGACATCACGGTTTTCGTTTGCCAATGATAATCTCAAAAATTCCATCCATCCATCCAGTGAATCCTGCCATTTTTGCTCATTACCCAGTGAAGACATGGAAACACTTCCAAAGTGTTTGGAAATGTGTGGGACCACAAGAAGTAACAGCAACAAGCAAGCCGTCCATCCTGGTAGTGCAACAGCACCTGCATCTTTGGTCTGCAAAGCCAATAAAAGTCACCTGACCTCAAAAACAGAAAGGAGTGTTCTGATTGGACCAATAACCTTATAATTAACAACCCTAGGTTAAACACGTAGTGCAGTTAAAATGCAAATTGGAGAAAAAAAAAGCTGGGAAAAGTTGCAGCTGCATTAAATGACCTCAGAGGGGAGACACAGCGCTCGGACACAAACAACATCACAGACTGTGCATGTAATGCTACAGCTTCAAAGTGCATCCTTGCTGCAGTTTACACGTCTACAGTTATAGAGACACCTGATCACCGCCTTGCACCAAGCTACCACGCGACAAACTGTAGAAGGGGCGTCGCCCCGGCCCCAGATCTCCAGCACGGTGTTTGTCAACATGACTGCCACAGTACTACAGCAGAGAATAACTGCTAATTGTTCCACCAAGGCAGGCAGCACTTCGCTCCCATCTCCTGAAAAGGCAAAGTGGGCCCGCTGCAGCTGATGCCGCTGCTGCCGCCGCCGTTGTTGTTGTGCAGCTAGTGGCCGTTGCCTCGGTGAAGTGCTCCAATTGAAAACAGGAAACAATGACGGATGCCCGTAAAAGAAATGTTTGTTTTATGGGGTTAGTGGCACCACAGACTTCCACATTTGCATCCCAATGGCAAAACTCTCTGCCAAACACAAAGCCAGTTGTCTTGTTTTTTTGGGGATCGGGGGGGGGGGGATGAGAGAAGAAAAAAATAAAAAAAATTAAAAATCACACAAGGAGGACTTCTCCTTTGGGCCTAACAATCCTTGGCTTTGTCTGATCCTGAAGAAATACTTCGCTGTGTGCCAGCGCTCGCTCTGAATACTGATCAGCGCACCCGCGCCTCTCTGCCACACGAGCCAGCGACTCAAAGGTCAGCATGGGGCTGGCAAGCCGTCTGGGCCTGGGGCACCGAGGGCGGCCCACCGCCACTGCTACTGACACGTCCTTCCGGTGACTCCGAAGCCGCAGCCGAAAAAGCGAGTGCCGGTCAATGGGGTCCCTCTGCCATGGCGTGTGTCGGCCAGGAGGGGGCGAGCCAAAGGAGCGAACGGCAGACGTGGCATTCTGCCGGCTTCTGGAAGAGCCGCACGTTTTATTTGTGGTCTCAATGGCAGCCGGGGCCCCATAAGGTCACACTCACCCCTCCACCCCATCTTCACTGCGGGGCCAAGCAGTGACACTCGGGGGTGGGGCTTCTGACCCACATGTGCAGAAGTACCAGCAAGAAGTAGTAGTAAAGTGCATTGCAGACAAGGGTCACACTCGGCCCAGCAAGCTCAGTGAGGTGACCTGCACTGCCCTATGGGATTTTATCAAAAGGACAGCGACTGGCCCACTTCTACCGACATATTTTGAAATTATGAAAATGTTTTCAAGACGAGCCAACTGACGTGTTCTGTTAATCGCCACCTGCCACCAAACAAGGTCGGCGCCCTCCGGAGGCGGGGAGGCTGCCGTACCCTCGCCAATAACTCACAGCTCTCGCCTCGACACACACGGTGCCGTGAACCATATGTAAACGGCTCAGGAAATCCTACATGCCGCATCCTCGCCCGACCCGTGGGAGCGTGTCGACGTGCGATCGCGGCTCGGCTTTCTGCAGAGCGCCCCCTGCGGTCTGGTCGGAGGCGCGCGCCGCCCCGGCCTACCTCAGAGGGCTCTCCCCTGTAGTTTCGCTTCCTGCCTCACAGACCCTGAGGTTTTCAGGTTTCCCCTGTCTGAGAGGAAGCGTGAAAACAAAGAGGTGGGTGCCGATCTGCCCGGCTGGCCACATTGGGCCCACGGCGCTGCCGGAAGGTTCTGACATCGAGCAACCGCCCTCAGCCAAGGAACCCTCACAAAAAAAGAAAGTAAGATTTGTTTTTAAGAGGTTTCTGTCACATAGGCAGAAGAAAAACCCACAGCTCAGTTAAGGCAGAAGAGGCAGAAAGCGAGAAGAGCTGTTATTTCACCGGAGCGCTGACAGAAACACAGAAGCATATGGAAGCAGCCACATTCCCAGAGGAGCTGGGAGCCCAAACCCCCTCTAACATGCAGAAAAGTGCATAATTCTGTTATTAAGGCATCATCCTACACAGATTGTGTACCAAATGTATTTTTATAGCTGGACTGTTCATGGCAAGTCCTAGCTATAGTCTGTTCAGACCGGGGGGTGGGGGGGTTGACTATGAGGCTCTTCCATCTCCTCATTAGCAGCAGGGGGGGAGGGGGCAAAAAGATGTCCCCACTGCAGATTGGAGAAAAACAAAAACAGTGGGCCTCATCTTCAGGAGACAAAAGAGGGCCTGAAAGGAGAAGGGGCCAGAGTCCTCGTGGGGGGGGGGGACGCTGGCAAAAGCCATCCAAGCTGCCACCTGGCTGCCCCCCAGCCCCAATTCCCTCCACTTTGCCCCTTAAGTCCCCCAAGGGAGCAGGTGGGGTTCATGCCTCTGCTCACCTGGCTGACATAACATGCAGTGAAACAATCCAGGATGTTTGATAATTTCTTTTAAAGAGGGGGGAGGCAGTCAGAAAGAGCCACTGTTCACCTGCTGGCAGTCTGCATCTGGTGTGCAGGGGGTGGTTGAGGATGGGATGGGATGGGATGGGGTGGGATGGGATGGGGTGGGATGGGGTGGGGGCAGGGTAATGAGGTGGGCCAATCAGAGCAGGGCCCCCCACTCCCAAGCAGGCTGCACCAAATGCGCTGGCCAGCTGCCGCGCTCGCCTGGCGAAGGGCCGCGGCAGAAGCTCTCAGCCCTCTGGCGTTCTGTGAGACGGCCCCGAGGTGCTCAGGACAGCCAAGTGGGTGCGCGTGCGGCCGGGGGGAGGCGCCCGAGGGCCGGGGGGGCCACACTCACATGGAGGTTAACACCACTTCAGACAGACTGTGCAGAAGTGAAGCAGGGCCAAGTGCGCCTAATCCCCACTTTCTTCTGTGTGGCAGCCATTATGGCCGATGCGTCCTGGGCGCTGGGGGCCATCTGTGCGCTTTGTGTACCCTGCGGCCAGCTTTGTGCGCTGAGGGCTCCGCCACAGTGGGGCTGCTTCTCTCTCCCAACCCAAGTGGGGCACCCCCCATCCTATCACCGCTCCCTCCCCAGGACCGTCCCCCCTCCCCAGCCCAGCAGGACCCCTGTCGCCCTTCCCTCCAGCTGCCACTCTCCCAGCTGGGCCCGCAGCGGGCTGGAGCCTGGGACACGGCTGGATCTGGGCCCCCCTGACAGGGAGGGGCGCCAGGCGGCACATACAAGCAACGGCAACCCCCGGTACCACAGAAGCCCTATGGCTACTCCATGTGCACCCCCACAGCTTACAGCCAATTCCCAGCAGCCCCTGGATCATCTGGGCCAGGCAACACCTCTAGGTAAGGCCCCTCGCCCACCAACCACCATGCAATGAGCTGCCTCATCCTGCCACTGACATCTGCAGGTAACTTCCAATCGACGCAGTAGGTAACACTTGTGGCACGATAACGCCCAGCTTACGCGGCACATAATGGCTGCTACACCTGTCGGCATTTAGAACCCCCGAATAACCAGCTACGGCTCGGCGCTATGCTGCAAAAGCAGGCAGGCAGGGAACGGAAATCTGGGTATGGAGAACAGAACCAAGCGGCATGGCAGTGGCGAATGCTGTGGAATCATTAAAGCTGGCAGTCGGGAAACATACTAACAAGCCAGAAAGGAAACTGGTAAACTGGTGCACAGCGCCGGCTGCAAGCAATGTGCCACGGAGATCAAGTACCTCCTGCAGAACCAGGTCGGTCGAGGGTCCGCTAACCTCTGACCCCACGCGGGCCCGTCCTCGGTAGGAGCTATAGGTCTCCTGACGGCAAGGGCCAAGTCACTGGCCATGCTTTATTTAATACCTGGGGAGAGCTACATGCAGTGCTCGCTGCACATAAATAATGCAGTGCTCCGAAAACCTGTGTTATACCTTGTACATACCTGCAGTCTGCTAACAGCGTCTGAATGTTCCGGCTCGTCCCCGGTGGGGACTGTGCAAGACCACGCAGGCAGCTCGGGGTAACACAGCGGAGTGTGAGCCAAACATACAGCTACCCAGGAATATATTCATTCATGAACAGGAGAAGCTTGCAGGCTTCACTCACGACGCCCACGAAAGGGACAGAGTAAACCCCACTCAAGCAACATAGGGGAAGACAGAGGAAGACTGCAGGCACGGTAACGGCAACAAGGAGTCAGCGGAGTGCCTCGGTGGCGGATCGTATGCCCCGGCACGCTGGCACGCTGGCCTGACGCCGGCCGGCCGGGTCCCACTGGCTGGGAGATAAAAATAGAGCCTGCACCCCTGCCCTTGAATGCTTAGCTGCATTCTCTGGGCAAATGACAGTTGCATTCAGAGGGAGGAGGGGAAAAAAAACAGGTAGAATGACCACATCTGGCCATTAACCTTGAAGAGAGCGGCTGATTGGCCGACGCTCGCCGAACGTCCTGAGATCACCTGATCCCGTGGCAGGAAGAGATACCGCCACCTCCCCCCCACCCGAAGCCGCGCTGATCCAGCTGCTGAATTGAGAAACCCAGAGAATCAGGGTTTCTCAAGATCACATGAGCCGCACACTTGCAGGTATGAAGCAGTCATTCCTGTCACTGCAGAGACACAAAACAGACGCCAGGATGTCACACCATGCCCCAAACATGCCGAAAGAGGTCTGTGGCCCTAAAGACGCCCGCTGCCTCACACGAAACAAAACAAACAAGTCCTGCGTGACACCCCCCCAGCGGGCTGGCAGGTGAGAGGCACAGCCCCAGCCACGTCAGGCCAGCACAGCTGCTCACCGTCGCTTAGCTGCGGGGGGGTGGGGGGGCACAAGTAACACGCGGCATGTAGGTTGCCATGGAGACCAATTTTACAATTCCGTCTAGTTACAGAAACCTAAGACAAAAGGGCAACAATACAGCAGACATGGGGGAAGAGTCTCACTAAAATTAAAGTCTTATGTGTGCGTCAGCTTTTACCTACAGATGACAGAAAATATGAATGAGTGAACGAATGAATGAATGGACACACACGAGCCTGATACCAAGTGTTTCCAGTAGGCTGCTCTGTAACATGGCCTCATCTCTGGCAGTGGGGAGGGGGGGG
>JAODKL010000062.1:3438790-3473232 GCA_026780765.1 Petrocephalus schoutedeni
TGGGGGGGGGGGGGCGTGTTTCTGGCTGATGCTGCGAGAACGGAGGGAGAAGCCCGAAGCTCATACGTTGCCTGGAACTGCTTGCCGAGCCACAAGTAAACACTCACGCAGACAAGACACAGTCATGCAAACACACAGGCAAATGGACAGACACACAGGCATGCAGACAAGCAGAAACACGGCCACACAAGCATGCAGACACACAGAGACACTCACAGACATGCTGGCATGCAGACGCACACAGAGACACTCACAGACATGCTGGCATGCAGACGCACACAGAGACACTCACAGACATGCAGACACTCACACAGACACTCACAGACATGCAGGCATGCAGACACACACACACACACAGACACTCACAGATGCTCACAGACATGCAGACACACAGACACTCACAGATAAGCAGGCATGCAGACACACACACACAGACACTCACAGATGCTCACAGACATGCAGACACACACAGAGACTCACAGCCATGCAGGCATGCAGACACACACAGAGACACTCACAGACATGCAGGCATGCAGACACACAGACAAACACTCACAGACATGCAGGCATGCAGACACACACACAAACACTCACAGGCATGCAGACACACAGACAGACCCAGAGGTATGCAGACACACACACAGACACTCACAGATGCTCACAGACATACAGACACACACAGAGATACTCACAGACATGCAGGCATGCAAACACACAGACAGACCCAGAGGTATGCAGTCACACACAGACACAATGCCACACTCACACAGACAGACATGCAGGCATGCAGACATGTAGAAACACAGACAGGCATGCAGACACACAGACATGAAGACAGACACACAGACATGCAGACACGCAAACTCACAAACAGGAAAACATGCATTCACACACAGACATGCAGACACTTTTGTCACAGACTTCCATATGCATCTAAAACAGTGACCTGGCGGCTTCTCCAAATTTTGGGGGGATCTGCATCCTGCGCAGAGATAAATAAACACGCAGGTGATGCTGCCAGACAGATGTTGAGGTCCACGAGAGAACGGGCAGCAGCGTATGGCCACGCTGAGCCGACTGAGCCAACAGACAGCCAGGCTCCCTAAGCGCTGCGGAGCTAAATACCTCCTGTGGCCGATCTCACCCAATGATAACTTAATGAAGCCCCCCATTTACAGGCGAATGGAGCAGAACTTCCGGCAGTAACATGGACATTAGTCTAAGGAATGGAGCTCTTATCGGGAGCGTCCATAATGGAAACACACGGGCCACGTCCTGTTGGCACTGCTACAGAGACAATAAGCGTCACTTTAAGTGGGGCTACCCCCAACCCCAGCATGCTCCCCGTTAACGATGCTCTTCCAGGGAGCGGATCTGCCTCCACGTCACGGGTGTTACGACGAGTGTCATGCATTTCCGTCGGCACCCACCGATTCGGAAGTGCTATTTTAATCCTTTCCCAGAGGTGTCAGGTCTGTGTGAATGACCTGGAAATGCAGGAATCGGTGAGGGGAACAAGGAAAACAAATGTGCGGCGGGGGGGGGGTGGTTCCCGGTCTCCATGGAGAGGACAAGAGGAAAAGCAGCTCTTCAGGTAATGCACGCTAATGCTAGCACTAATGCTAATCCATGTTCACGCTGCTCGTGCTTGAGGGGGGCAGCAACGAAGACCTGCGTTATCTAACAAATTCTTCCAGGCACCCACCACCGACTCGTGGGTAGATAATCCCTCCCCCGTCCCACCCACTCGTCTACCCCCCATCTGCGCGCCCGTCACGAAGCTGGTGACGTCTGAGGCCGATTCATAAACTCGATGATTCCTGTCTGAGAGGACACACAGTCCGCCCCGGCTGCATCCGTGAGGATCCCGGCTGCCGGATGCGGATAAATAAAACATCCAGCTTAAACTGTCTGTTATCCTTTAGGAGGGGGTGGGCTAAACCCTGACGACGCAGGGCTCACACAAAGCAAGCCCCCATTTTTTCAATGATAAAATATTCATGGCGCAGGCGTAAGCGGTGTCTGCAGTGTTGGGCGGGTGCCATTCGGCCGGAACTGACACCAGAGCCCGGCGAGGAGGACGCACGCTTCACCTGACACACAGACTGCGTAAGGGTGTGTCTGCAGTCGTCTGCTAGTCTGCTCTGCAAATCAGAAAGGGGGCACCCACCATCAGACAGCTATAACCACAGCGCCACCTGTGAGATTAATACCCGTGGTGCAGGTATACACAGTGCCCACACTACCGCACAAGCTAGACAGCCAGACCAGCAGCCGCCATCGGCATCAGTGCAGGACCTCGCTTCTGGGAACACCGCCCCTTACGGGAAGACGGAGGGATATTTCTATGGCATGGCAGCCCCAGAGACAGCGTGGCAGTGTCCATGGCAATGGCCTGCAGAATGACTGCGACTGGTGTTCATGCCAGGCCCCCAGAACAGGACAGTCGGGCAGAGAAGAAGCCCAATGTTCTAGGATTTCCTACCCAGGTGCTTAGAGCCTGACACATGTTTGTCTTTTTGCAAACTGATAAGGTCAACCTAGCATGTCTGACTAACTGCTTGCAAGTTTGTATGCATCTGCTTGCACGCAAGCGTTTGCTATCATTTAGTTCAACTACGTTTTATTCGTATCTCAAAGCACTACTGACTCCCATAATCATGCTATGCTGTATTTGCTCCTCATACCAGCTATCATGTTTGGCTGTGCTGCTAGCCAGTGAGCATCAGCTATCACGTTTGGCCGTGTCTGCTACCCAATGAGCATCAACTGCGATATTCGGCTGTGTCTGCTAGCCAATGAGCATCAGTTATTACGTTTGGCTGCCTCTGCTAGTCAGTGAGCATCAGCTATCATGTTTGGCTGCCCGAGCTAGCCAGGATTGCCAGATATCATACTTGTCTCTCTCTGCCGGCCAGGGATCACCAGCCACGTAGTTTAATGGGTCGCTGTCAACTATCATGTTTGTGTGCTGTGGCTGACCAGTAAGCTGGATCAGCTCCTTGCTGGTCTGCAGCTGCAGGAGACGCAGAGCTATTTTCTCACAGAAAAGGAGCGCTTTCACAAAGGACGCTGATGCAAATGAAACGGGGAGCTGACAAGACGCTTTCTTTCTTCCGTGGGAGTTCCGCCGAAGTGCGGTTTGCATCATCTCCCCGAGAGTCCCTACATGCCTGCCATCAAAGTCGGACAGGCTGAGCCACTACAGGGCAATGGGTCACAATGCTGACATATGCCGTCAGAGGACCAGAGCTCCACGGTGCCAAACCATCCCAAAACCAGACAACCCTCTGCTTCCCGTAACCTCTTCAGCACTATGTCACAGCCCAGTACAAACTGGACAAAGATAACTTTAAAAGTTTGCATCATACAGGTATAACCATGCTTGGGAAATGCCCTGAAGGAAGTCACAGTGATACTTCATCCAGGCTTCAAGAACACGTCCATGTATAAGTAAAGATGTGACGTCACAGCAGGCGGGCAGATTTCCACGAGGCTGCTGGATATCCATTGCATGGGGTGAGGTGACACCAAACACCAGGGATGGTGTATGTTGCTGTCTATGGTCCCTACTGAGGATTCTGAATGATCAGACAGAAAGGAAGCCCCCCCCCAATCTCAAAGTTTGACTATGTGACTCTGCCTGTTGAGCTGATGCTTCACTCTTCAATCACTATGCTACCTGCTGCACCCATGACAATAATTAGGGTAATGACACTCAGGGCACCTTTTACAGCAGTGTTGTTACAGCAGCACTTTCCCATTAATACTGGGAATACTGGGCAACACACTTCCATTTGAAAAAGTTTAATCAGCAGTGGACAACGTTTTGTGATCATCCAGATCCTGATGAGCTGCCCTTTGCCTCACCTGGTTGGGGATTGCCTGGCAACTTTGCTAGAAAGGTTGCCCTGTGTATCATCAGTTTTAGGGACTAAAAGTGGGTGGAGCCTGGAAGATTCTCCAGATCTCCTATCCCTCCCCCCAAGCGTCCCACTACTGTACTCCAAAAGGTAACACTAAAGCTTCCCAAAGTGATGATCTCATGCCTTCCCTCCATCCCTTCCTCCCACCCACCCCGACTCCCTCTACAACTTCCTCAATGAGGCCATTCATGCATGCTGCCACATTTCAGAAGAATGCCTGCCGAGATATCCGGGCCAGATAAGGCCAAAGCACGTGGCTTAGGACGCAATCCGCCTCTTAGCAAATGCCAGAACCCACTCCACATCCATGAGTCGAAGGCCAGCAGAGGCCACCAGCTGGACTGCGGCTTTTTCCTTAGCCTATCATGAGTTGTTATGAGTCACCAGTCACCTCAGACTTAAAACAAAGTTGGGGTCTAATAAACAGCAGCACATCACACCAGTGAGACAAGACTCCTCACCCAATGGGGAATACAGGGAGCAGAGAGATGGGTATCTAACAATTCACTGGCTTTTATAGCGGCAAAAGAGACACTCTAACAAGGACTGTCATTGAAAACAGACATAGAAGACCCAATGCCATCCAGCCCATTGTCACCTTTCTCTAAATAAGAATGACTAAAAGGAAACCCCCCCACTCAAAGTTTGTCATGCACATGAGAAGATAAAGGGATAACAGTAGGGAAGTGCCCACGAGGGAATTTAATTTCTCAGTGTTACGTCCCTCCGTAACACTGAAAGAAATCTGGGGGGGGGGGGGGGGGCAGTAAACAAGTTATGCGACAATCTTGTCATCAACACAATGGGCTCTGTCACAGTGGGGAGACAGAAAGAAGATCGCACCCCCTGCAATGAGAGGGTGCAGAACAGCACGGCCCGGGATGTACACATGCAGTCAGCATGCAAGCAGCACACTCGCCACAGAGCAAGATGCCACGGGCTCAGCGAGAAGTAACAGCGAGGCCTGTCTGACTGATACATCAGCCTCCTGTCGCGAGGCAGTCTCTCACCCCCTGCACCCGCTTTGATGATGAACAGCATGTGCGTGTGTGTGCGCAGGGCTGGTGGGTGGGTGGGCAGGGCTACCTGGGGGTGGGCGGGGTCAGGGTCAGTTCGCTGCATTCTGCCATGTGCCGGCAACACACCGATGACTAACACTGCAGTCAAGGTGCTGCTGGGAGTCGTGACTCAGCCCGCAGCCTGGGACACGAGTCTCGCGAGAAAGCGCACGTGTCTGCGCGTGGATGTATGTGTACGTGCACAGCCCCTCGAGAAATCATCTGCCGTGAGCCGTCAACCTTGTTTCCTCGCACGTGACACGTGTACCATAATGCTGAAGCAACCCCCCCCACAAACGCAAAAGAATCACCGTGTGACTCTCAGCAGTTTCCATAAATGTCATCGTCATCATCAGTTATTTATTACCGGCGTACATCTGTGTCACGTCCTGCTGTATACATTGGGGGGGTGGACTCCAAGGAAGGCGTGGGGTGGGGGGTCTAGATGAATGAGCAGGGTGCTGGATAGCGTCAGGGCAACGAGGCCTAGCTCAGCTTGACAGTGGAGGTCGTGATCAGAGCCGTTGAAGGTCATCCTCATTCAAAGGCCCTAAAGCCCATGCAGCAAATGATACAAACAGACGCAGGCAGGAGTCACTTCCTATGGGTCACTGATACTCCCATCTCCATGGCAACCAAACAAGGCCATACACTGTACTGCCAAGCCAACATTAGGCCACATTTAACTATCCTTTACCCAGTGGAGCTAAGATAGTGAATTTAAAAACATTAGCAAAAAAAACATTACCTGAATAATCACAAGTTTAGGCTGGATGCAGCCGGACAACTAAGAATAGACTGAAAGAGAGCTTCATAATCTGATACTGCTCTCATTTCTGTACTTGTGAAGCAATAATTAACATGCAGAGACAATGAAGTGCATTTACACGGAGGCAGTGTCAGGGAGACGGGGTGAGACGCACTTCACCTCCATGAGGAGAGTGGGTGAGTCCCCACATCTACGGCGAGCCTCGGTGAGAGACAATGATCCTGAGAGATGGGGGAAGAGAGGCTTGGCACAGAAGCTGTGGGAACCCACCCCAGTGCTGTCGAGGAGGGTGTACCATGGGCAGGAGATGGGGGGGTGGGGGTGTGGGAGCCACCCTCTGGGCAGAGGTGCCGGGCAGCGGGGCTGCAATACCGCAGCGGTGGAGTTGGCAGAGCTGGGAGCAAGGTCACCGTGAGACAAGCACTTTGTTCAGTCATGTCCTCTTAGAGCCCCTCCCCCGCCTGCGCAGTGCGGAGTGTTCCAGACAGAGTGTTCCCACACAGGCTGCGAAGCCGAGAGCGGCAGTCATGTGAGGTCCCCCCCAACCATGCTCAGCCCTGCCGTCACGGTTTCCATCATTCTGCGGCACCCTAACGGGGACAGGACGCGTGAGGCTATCGGATTCCGCTGACGTCCTCGGACCACACCCGGCATCAGTGACACCTCGGCCAGATGTCAGGTCAGAACAGGAACTTGGGCTACTGGGCTCAGCGTGCACCTTTGCACCTGTGCTACTGCCATCGTGCCCACTCAACAGACAAACACACGTCATCAAGTTAGCCAGCTTATCACTTGCACAAGTCACCGTCTAACCCAATAACGACTGTGTTATCAACAGAAAAGTGGGAAACATTTTCACATGGAGAGGCCCATATGACACCTAAGCCCACTGAAAGGACTGTGTAGCTCCCCCAATTGCACTGGTGCAGATGTTCAGGTTAAGACTCCCAAAAGCCCAATGCACTCAAAATCAGTCAATCTGGCCCTACCTGAAGCACTGCAAAGCTAAGACTTCACCAAGATATGTGAAGACTTTCCAAGATATCCATGGTCATTCGCAGCTTACTCAATCAGAGATGCAAAAATCTAAAGCCTACTCCACAAAGATAAGCCATGGATGGAAGGCCAGTCAATCACAGGGGAGTCTTTCATTCACACACAGACACAGAGAGGGAACTTCACAGTTACAGCTTCCCCTGAATAGTAATTATTTTGGCTATGGCTGGACTCTTGACCCAGAGCAAATCCAAATGAACACAGTGCAGGTATTCTGGGGCTGTATCCTGACCCGCTACGTCACAAAGCACCACACACCCTGCATCCCAACCAGCTACGTCACAAAACACCCCACATCCCGACCCGCTACATCACAAAGCACCCCGCATCCCGACCCGCTACGTCACAAAGCACCCCGTATGCCAACCCGGTACGTCACAAAACACCCCGCATCACGACCCGGTACGTCACAAAGCACCCCGCATCCAGACCCGGTACGTCACAAAACACCCCACATCCCGACCAGTTACGTCACAAAGCACCCTGTATCATGACCCGCTACGTCACAAAGCACCCCACATCCCTACCAGCTAAGTCACAAAACACCCCGCATGCCAACCCGGTACGTCACAAAGCACCCCGCATTCAGACCCGCTACGTCACAAAGCACCCCACATCCCTGCCAGCTACGTCACAAAACACCCCGCATGCCAACCCGATACGTCACAAAGCACCCCGCATTCAGACCCGCTACGTTGCAAAGCACCCCACATCCCTACCAGCTACGTCACAAAACACCCCGCATGCCAACCCGGTACGTCACAAAGCACCCCGCATTCAGACCCGCTACGTCGCAAAGCACCCCACATCCCTACCAGCTACGTCACAAAACACCCCGCATGCCAACCCAGTACGTCACAAAGCACCCTGCATCACGACCCACTACGTCACAAAGCACCCCGCATTCAGACCCGCTACGTTACAAAGCACCCCGCATTCAGACCCGCTACATCACAAAGCACCCCACATGCCTACCAGCTACGTCACAAAACACCCCACATGCCTACCAGCTACGTCATGAAACACCCCACATGCCAACCCGGTACGTCACAAAGCACCCTGCATCACGACCCGCTACGTCACAAAGCACCCCACATCTAGCACCAAAACAAACGTTGATTCTTAACTAAGGAAGCATTTGCTCAAAGAGGTCACTTACTCAAAGTTAATAGACACTACCTTGCTATAGATGCTTTTTAACCCATTTATACAGAAATTTAAGCGGAAATGAGACTTTGCTCTAAAGAATAAGGCAGCTCCACCCTACCGGGACCTAAACCATTAAGTCTGGTTCTTTGACCATTACATTTGCCTTCCAAATATAATTCATACATTCTACTCAGCTTCAGAAGGTGGTGAATGAGATCTATTTTAGGGGATACCTTTCCCGATAGATTAAAAAAAAAAAAGCTACAACCCCACAACACAACACAAACAAACACAGACAGACACCAACACAGTGACACAATAGTCAAAGAATCAATGTGTCGATCTTGTCTGTCTGAAGAGAGGCGACCCACAACTAGAAAAGTTACATGTTAAAATTCAATCATTCATTAAAGCTGAACTTCAGTAGTCTCCACATACAGTAAGCAGGTATTCTGATCAGGCAAAGTAAAAAAGGGTACAGTCTCTAAAAAGCTGCCATTCTGCATCCTCATCCCTGGATCCCACTTTCCACATCCTAACCCATATCCCACTCTCCAGTCAAGATCTGGGAAAGAGGGGGATCAGGCACCCTTTGCGAGAAGATGAGAATGCAGCCTGAGGAACAGACATGGTGCAGAAGCAGCCAGGTTTTGGCCTCGAAAGATCACCTATTCCGACTAGAAAAAATAACATTCTGGTGCTTTTGCGCATAAAGGTGAACTCATCTCACATTCCCAATGAGCATTACTGGGGATCAGCATTCATTTTTCAACTGGTGCCAAGATGCTCATCCTACAAAAAAGCAATCAAAAGCACACAACAACCACTTGATCAGCAACTGTAAGGGTTCTGAAGATGAACTAGGGAGCAGAACCACACACGTGAAGGCAGCATGGAAACACTACTACTGGGACACCAATTCCAGAAGAGTTTGGCACCCATCCCCCATCCGGTTAGGTCAGAACTTCCGCACGGTGTGTAAGAGGGTCTGAAGGCATTTCAAAGGAGGCCGTGGCCCCGTCCCTTCTGCTGGCCCTTTCTCAGAGGAGCCCCATTCAGCTGTGCCGTCAACAGGAAATTATGTCACCATTCCCCCCTTTTTCCCACTGAATCTCACGGCTCTATTTTTAAAGGCAGCGGAATGGATCGCGGCCTGCGTCCAGGCCCGGGCCAACATTAGCTCGGTGGCGGCGACAGCGGCGGGAATGCAGAGTCCGCCAGAATGGAAGTGAGGGGAGGGAGAGTGAGAGAGGAAGAGAGCGGGGTGACCAGGGTCGTGCTGGACGTGCTCCAACCCCAACAAAACAAGGTCTGTTTCCCAGCCCAAGGCTGCGCCGCCTCTGCTGCACCATCCCCCGGGCTCCAGATGGGCGTGGCCCGGGCAGAGCATGGGAGACAGAGCTTTGCACATCACTTCCAATGATGAGCATGTGAAGGGCAAAGCGCCCACCTAGGGCCAGGCCACTCAGTGCCTCTCGGACACACATGACCACCAGCTAACACCACCAGCACACACTGCTTATCAAAGTCCTAATTCCATGAAACACACTAAAGATCTCAATCCAGGTCCTAGAACCACGCCCCCCACCACCAGCACTTAAGATCACACTTAGTTAAACTTGGCTCAACAACAATTTGACAGTTCTGAATTTACATGGGCACTACACAGATAAAATGGTAAAAAGTACAGATTCATACCTCTTAAAATGATTAATCATGTTACTGAATATGGCAGACAATTCACCAATTAATTAAGTAATCATTTGCTAATCAATTTCTAACAGAATCATTTGGAATACATCAGACTTTCCCCCACTGCAAAAACATGCTTGTTACACTCAAAATACATTAAAACACGAGTACTTTAATACTATTTTAGGTTGGTTGAGACAAAATCGAGAGTTAACTGCAATTCTTTGGCACGTTCATCCAGGTAATGTAACAGAGCACTACAGCAACTTCCTGACTGGCTTACTGTCAGGCCCCCTTGGTGGCACCACATCACAAAGATGTAACAAAGATCAAAAAAGAATGAAGCTGCAGCGTAACGAAGAAGAGCACTTAGAGAGAGATGGCAAGTTTCATTCGGCTTATAGATGCACTCATCCAAAGTAAAGCAACAAAATCGGTCATATTCTCGATTGCTACTAATCTGGACTTATTAACGATAACAACAAAGCAAGGGTTTCTAGAGAAGGAATCTGAAGGCACAGCAGGACGAGGCAAAACAACCCCATAATGGAGTATGTGCTTTGGACCCACAGGGCAAGAGATCACACAAATCACATCAGACATTAAGGCCCAATGACCCTCCGCTCCAGTGCTTGCATTTTCTCCATAAAAATAAATTTCCACCACTGAATAGAGTGAGCAAGACGGGCACACAGAGTGCACTGATTCAAGGCAGACATGTCACGCGTAGAAAGGTGATCATAACTCATAGGACACCTAGGCCCACTGAACAGAAGAAGGGCAGCTCCAGTCAGTCACCGCTGCCCAGCCACCTGGGAGTTGTATGTCAAGAACATTGCACAGGCCAACAATCCACACCTGGAGTACTTCTCTGTAGGACTGTTCAATTATAGCAAAAATCATAATCATGTTTCTTTAACGTGATTACTAATTGATAGTAGAAGTACCATGCCTGTACTGAAGTTTAAAAAATATTGTCTTTTTAACAATGGATTTCCTTGAACTCTTAATATAATTCAACCAAGAAAAACAAAAGAGGCCAGAAATACTAATACAGGACAAAACTGGAGCATCACTGTGAAATGGAAAGCGGCACAATAATCATTTTATCTTGATTATTTTGTTTTGATAATTGCTGTATTCCAAAATCGTGATTGAAATTAAAATTTGATTAATTGCCCAGCCCTAGTTCTTACAGTGTCTTACAGTGAATACTGTACTGTCACATCTGAGCGAGTACTAATCTAAGCATCTGAGCAAATACTGATCTAAGCCTAATGAGCAAGTACTGATCTAAGCATCTGAGTGAGTAGTCATAAAAAGCAGTGCACTGTCTGACTCACAGCAGCCCAGCGCAAACAGAGCACACAGGGTGATGTGTCTTGCTTCCTCCCCCAGACCTGTGCTCTCAGTGCACAGGAACCCTGCCCCAGAAGCACAGCCTCAACCACACCATTCCTCATATGATGGCGTGGCAGTTACGTAAGCAGGCCAACAAGCACAACCCAGACGCACAGAGCCTCGCCGGGAGGCAGGCATGATGACGTTTCTAAGGCATCACGGCCCCGCGGATGGTGGCACGCGCTACAGAGAGGGACGTAGCAAGTGAGTGAGAAAAAAAGAAACTCTCAACGGGACAAGCTCTGCTGTACCACAGCATTCCAAAAAGTACAACCGATGACAGAGCAGAAGACAGCTTACTGTTCTCTCACACACATACATGCAGCTTCATCCACACGTGGACACAATACACTCAGACCACAGGACGGCTACATGGAGAGGCTGACGGAGGGCTGAAAAGAGAATGGTTACGGGCACAAAGTCGAGACACACACACACACACACACACACAGAGCTTGCGAGTGCCCAGCCTATTACATAAACAACCCTTGGCCCCCAGTTAGGGCACTTACCCCTTTTTTGCACCCAGCCTTCTTTAACGATGGTGACATCGCTCATGGTGGCTCCACGATGAGCTCGCCGGTCCAGCAAACGGCTTCCTGAGGAGTCGGGGGTGAGGAGGGGTCCCGCCGGGGGAGGGGGTCAGCTCTCCCGGCTTCGTGATCTCGCTCCCTCCCTCGCTCACTCACTCTTGTGCTCCCTCTCGCCCGCTCGCACTGTCTCCCTCACACGCTGCGAGTCGGTCTCTCTCTCTCTCTCTCTCTCTCTTGCTCGCTCGCTCTCTCTTCTGTCCTTCCCACTCTCCGGTGGTGACTCAGCCTGGAAGGAAGTAACAGAAAAAAAGGAATGCGTGAATATTCCCCCCCTTCTCCCTCACTCTTCTCTTCTTCTCCCCCCTTCCCTTCGAGTCATATACACCCTGACATAACAAACAAGAAAGTCATTGTTAGGATACAAACAAACAGTTCCTGGTGAGAACAGCCGTTACCCTTCTCCTTAATGCCTCCCTAACTGCCCCATACCCCGGCTCAGGCTGGCTCTTATCTGCCTGCTTCTGCGCAGTATCTGGTACCACATAAGTGGACCGGACGACAAGCTGCAGCCACCACAAGACTCAGGCTCCAGCGTATGCAGTTACTGCGGTCACGTGGAGAGGCAGCTCTCCATCGAGCGGCTCTTGGACCACGCCGTGGTGCCCGGGAGAGCGCACCCCGTTCTGACTGTGCCACCGCGCTGCTCCCGGCTACAGTAATGTGGGTCAGAGCGGACCGTCGCACATCCCACTCACTTTCAGAACGAGCCGAGCCTGAACTGTGGCGAGCTGCCGATTCACAGAACGTAGCCATCATTCATAAAAACAGACCAACGGCATGGGCACGTGGAGGGTGGCGGCCGCCATAAAAACACACCCAGTGCAGAGACTCTGACATGAGCCGAATCATAGCAGAATCGCTCCCGTCTACACACTGGAAACAACCATATCGTACACAGAGCATTGCTCTCTTCATTCCACTATAATCCAGTGGGTCAGCTTTTCACCATTAAAGATAAGAAGTGTTTCATTATCTGATGTTATGTCTCCGTTTGGTTAAAAAAGAACAGATAACAGCGCTGCATTTTTTCCCATTTTTTTCACCAAATTACACTGCTCCTTGTCAGGGAAGGATGATGCTTTGAATTAATTAATTTAACTAATCTTTTATGAAGGGGAACTGACAGGTTTTACAGTTTATCTAGTTACTTTTGCATATTTTTTCATTTATGCAGCTGAAAATTTCTAAATCACAGAAAGATACCTTCTTTTTTTTAACTGCAAGATAATAATGAAGAATCTTGCTACTGAATGATATAGATGCTTGACCCTATGCATACCTCCAAAATTCTGGATCATTAGAATCGGGGAGAGAAACTATATTAGTGTGTGAGAACTTATCATGCACAGCCAGCTTCAAAACAGCATTAAGTCTGCCCTAGAAGCACCCATTTGGGCACAATGACGGCATGTTTACTGCATACAAAGACCAGCAGAACGGCACTGTACAGCTTGCGATCCACTTACCCGGGATGTAAGCTATTTTTGGAAGCTACAACGTAGAAAAGGTATGAAACCATGCAGCTGCACCACGCTATAAATTGTTGATTAATGGCAGTTGCTCATTATTAATGACTACATAATGCATGGCCTTTGCGAAAACGCTGATTATTCAACAATGTTAACAAAACATTCTCAAGGAAACAGACTCAGGCCAGCCAAACACATCACTGCCTTCTTGGAACAGATGCCTCTATTCGCTTGATCATTTCTGAACGCGGAGACGTTGGGCGGTCGTACTTAACATGCCTTGAACCTCCACGTAAGATTAAAGAGCAGAGCAGTCTTAAGCTTAAAGGACTCAGGAACAAAGCTGACACTGATTCATACCTAGGTCTCAGGATCACAAATGCTGAAACTACAAAGGTCTTCGGAAGTCTGTATGTTATGGCTTCAGATTGGCTTCAGTGTGACTGTTCAGGTAGCCATAGGTTAACCTATAACCACACAGAACCATTCTGGGCCTCAAATTTGGCTCTGCAGAGTGATTAAGCCCCATGAGGAACGGCATGGTCAAAAGCCACCGACAACTTACACCAGGGGTCTCCAACTCCGGCCCTTGAGAGCTACTACCCAGGAGGTTTTCTGTCTTACCTGGCTTCTAATGAGCCACACCTATTCTCAGGAAAATCCAAGGAACAGGTGTGGCTCATTAGAAGCCAGGTAGGACAGAAAACCTCCTGGGTAGTAGCTCTCAAGGCCCGGAGTTGGAGACCCCTGACTTGCACTATTCCAAGCCCCTGCACATTGCAAACACAAAAAATCAGAATCGCCCTCAACTGGAGCAGGACAGCTACAGTATCACACGAGGTGCAGGAGTAGGCAGAACATAGTGGAACAATGGTAGGAGCACTGTGATTGGTCACACAGTGATTACATCCCAAGGCCAACAGCCAGCTTATACAGCAGAGACTTATCGTCAATGCAGAGCAGGGCATCAATGCAAACACAACATGATATATCAGGTGTACCTCCAAATGGGGCACAATTTGATCCAATATGACACAGTGTGACCTGACCCAAAAGGAATTGAAGAAAACCATCCATTAGTATCAATATAAAGGTAAATTGCCCTTTCTCCTTTTCTGCATTGAACATGCAACACAGAATCCATGTTGTGGGGGCCCCAATACACAGAACTATCACACTGAGACTGAGAGTGTGTGCCCCAAGCTTTCAACAAGCAGCAGCTCCAGGCCTGGCAAGAGATGGTTTCATGGGGAACGCCGGGACTGCTCTGAAAGCTGCAGATCCTGCTCAGTTTAGAATCCATAAATATAAGGATTAATACGAGAAATCAGCCAAAGACTGCCCACTTTAATTAAGACTGCCCTGGATCAGACCACCTGTGTCCTAGCATATGAATGCATTTTGTCCACATGCCATACCTCCAGTTCAGTTCTTCTTGGTTTACCTTTGCTGCAAAGGGTAGAATTTGAACTACTTCCCTGAAATTAAGAAACACTGAAGATTTAATAAGTCTAAGAGTGCAACACAAATGCATTATAAATAGTTTTTGACCCATTACTATGAACTATAGGAAAGGTATGCAGCAATGTTTAAAAATATACAATGCATTATTGCATATGTAACAATTATAATTCACTATAAGAGTTGTAGTAATAACTAGTGTGTGAAATCTGTACATGTTAGCCTCAGCAGGAACGATGTGTTTGCCACTCAATGTCAGTTTTGCTACATCAAGCATCCATTTAGATCCAGGGTGTCCCTCTTCAGAGCCAGCATTTTGGTGCCTCTCAGTCAACCTCAAGAATGGGAGAGAAGACAATAAGAGATCTTCTGGGCTAGTCTGGATTCAGCACCCACAAACAAGTTGCACCAGTGCTTCTCAGCTTTGATTCCACAAAATTACTCTGGAAGTAAGTGTCACAAATACATTAACAATTGTTACATTTCTGCAAGCTCCAGAAAACTAAAACCACATTGGCAAAACCAAAGTTTTATAGAGTTTATAGGGGTATATACTGGTAACCTGAGAGCAGTGGTAATGTCTTCCAACTCCAGATTTGCCTAATAGGACGGAGAGCTGGACTGGGTTCATGCAAATACAAAAACGCTCCAGTTTGTGTCCTTATAAAAAATAGGATACTGCAAAAAAAAGAAAAACTGCAAACCCAATTTAACAGCCATATAATGCACAGGTCATGCTAACCACAGGAGACTGCTCGCAGCACTAAGCCGTAGGCACATCACCGCTGCTGTCACTGGCCTAACGAGTTTTAAAATTCAATAGGGCCACTGGCCAGATTTGGAAACGTGACCTCACTGTCTCCAAACATCGATGACCGCTCCGTCGAAGTGGCATCATCCCATAAAAGTGTGAAAAGCAGCAGCAGCTTCGACTGAGACTGGTTAACATAGGGCTGGGGAAGCACACCCACTGTGTAGGAAAGCTTCCCATTTCAAATCCATTCATAATTGTGTTGAATCTATTACAGAAAGTGCCAGAGAGACACACATTTTAAAATAGTATCAATAAAATCCAAAATTCACCCTCTACCAAGATTCAAAGAGGGATATTTTTAGACAAACTTTGCTAGCAAAATACAGTGACCTGTTAACTCAGGACTATCAAAACTCAAAGAATTACAGGCACCATCAATGCAAGAACAAGTTAAACTAGTCAAGACTTCTCCACAAAGTAAAACAAAGTACCGCACAACATTTCACACTGCACAAAATCCACAGAGGTCATATCTCCTTTCCCAACAGGAGCAAAACGAGTCATTTTAGGATTTAATGTCACTGATGGAGTAAGCTAGCCAATGGCACGGCAGTGATGACACGCAGGGGAGATGACGGCAAGCCATACATTCAGCCAATCAATGTCCCCATGACACTCATCATTATGGCTGCTGAGGACAAGCTACTGACACACACACCATCTGTAAAATGGTGACCCATATTGCTTTGCACACCCAGGTACTAAACAGTCAGAAAAATGTCTGTTGTGTGGAATTATTTTAACGTTAGTGAAAACAACGTTAGAAAGGCATTTAGTTGATTTTGCTCTGCTAAAATTTCACAAGGAGGATCTACTAATAAACATTTATTAGTACAGACAATAAATTTCACTGGTCATCTTAATTTAAGACAGTGAAGAGTATGAAGAGTTTCTGAAAAACAAATCCATTCCAATAAAGAAGACTCGGGACAATGCAAAATCAAAAGATATTACTCTCAAAATTGCAGTTTATCGCACTTCATGATAAGCCCTTCTCTGTTATATATATATGTAAGATGTGTACAGTTATAAAATATTGTGCTCTGGGACTATTGTTGCAGAGTTGCAGTTCTCTTACCAAAAATGTAATAGTTTTACATATTTTGGGAATGCAACTTATTTATATTTAAATTAATTTGGGTGGAGTGTCCCTTTAAACAATCAGTGTCAGTTTTCAAAATAATCAGCTATCGATATTGACCAGAAATTTCTTTATCGGTACATCACTACTATTGACACACAAACACAATCTTCTCCATCCAAAAAAACCTTGAAGCAAAGCAAGTTTCTGGACACTGTCCATTCTTTGGCTTCATATTTCCCATTGGATATCAGAGGCAAACAAAATGATAATGTCATAAATCACCACATGACAGGTAACATAAAAATTACAACCAGATTTTAGCATAAACATCAGGACCAATATGACTGCCAAAAGATTTAACGCAGTCAGCATAACAGACACTATGTGGGACTGGACAGTGCTTATGCTGGAATTGTCGACCATGCTTAACCAAAGACCCTAGCTTCAGGCAAGCCTAACCACACAAATCCAAAGATAGGTAACCCAGGTCCTAATGGGAAAAAAAGGTCCTGGAGGTTTTGCAAACTGCATTTTATTCATCAAACCTCAAAACACCAAGGGAGGTGACTCACTATCCAAACGCTATCAATAAAAAAGCATTTAAGAGTAAAATCCCACAAGGTCCCAATCCTTCAGGCAAGACTGCCATGATTAGGCATTCCTTACTGAGGAAGAAAGGAATTCTAGGGGCTTTTCACATTATGTTCCCACCACATTAAGGACACTAAACCCAACAGTTTTTATGTTAAACATAGTAATACTAAGGAATAAGTTCAACTCCATAGCCTATGTAGCACACTTACAGCAGAAGCTAATCTCATTTTGAAACGACTCACCATACAATAAACATGTGCTCCATAATGGGGGACATACAGAGTCAAGGCCAGTACTAGGGCCAAGCAGAAGGACGGAACTAGAAGCTGTTCTTGAAACGTCAGGTGGAGCCCTGAAAAAGACTCACCCAGATTTCATTAATGCACCAGGCAAAAAAATGATATCTGTTTATCAGCAAAACAGCCACTAGGTGTGTGGCTCATTGACTGAAGTTGCAGTGAAGATGTGGAGGACCAACAACTACTATGTGTATGCTGTTGGAGTAGATGCAACATTCAAAGGCAAGCACACATGGATGCACGCTCCCAACTCCGCCCCCTAGTACTGCCACCACGACCACCACCGCAGCCACCCCCCCATACACACACACCCTTCATAGTGACACAAAGGCAAATCCCGCTGTGACAAAGCCCCGGCCCTGCCAGTGTAAGCCTGTCAGCACACAGGCAGCTGCAGCCACGCCGGAGCAGGCGCTCAAAATCCAATTCCTTTATGTAACCAAGGGAAGCACCATTGAGATACTCATTTGATTTCTGATGGGGGTGGGGAGAGTACATCAAGGCAGCAATGGGGGGGGGGGGGCCCAAAGCGAGGGTGGGGGAAGCGGAGGGCCAGACAGGAGCAGCCACACACCATTAATCAGTCTCGCCACAGCACAGGGCGACATAAAGCCCATACACAAAACACACAATGCTGCATTAGGGAAATTCACATGGCTGATTCTCAGATTGTAATTATTTAGACAGGAGATACTGTCACACTTTCATTTATTTTTTTTTATTAATGAGATAAATTTTCAGCAAGAGTGGAAAGCTGCTAGGTGACAGGGCCAGCACACTATACAACCAGCTGTAAAATCAGATATAAAAGTCTGGGGACAGGCCAGACAGTCAGTGTGTCAGACTGATCAAGAGATGTGGCATGGGTAAGGATGGCCATTGGGCCATGGGCAGCAGCAAAGCTCAGACACCACATGTGGCCAGTATATAAACACAACCCATAAAAGAGGTGAAAGAATTTCATGCATCAAATTCCAATAGAAGTCCAGTTTATACGCCACAGAGAATTAAAATGTGTTTTAACACTCCAATACTGTTGCATAAAACAATGCTTAAGCCACAAACAATAGCAAGCAAAGAAATAAGAACATAATGATAACATGGTTAATGGCTGTGTAGGCTGACCCACCTGGAAATCACCACAAGGTGGGATGCTGGACCCCTTAATGAAGATGGAAACCCAATGTATGGGCTAAATGCAATCTACTTCTGAAAATCAAAATGCAGGTAGCAGAATGTGACCATGGTTTTCCTGGCATTGAGCAACTTGATCTACCACAAACTAAACTCAAAGTTTAAGCAAAGTTTGAGTAAAATCCGTGAGATTAATAAGTACTATGATGACCCCTAATTTTTCTGTTTACTGGGAATTTGACCAACAAATCCTGTAAATAATAAAGCAATTTTGTTGTTCACCATTTTTTAATGTTAGCCTTGTCAAAACATCCAATTTCTCACTTTACCTGACTTATCTGAATATTTAGTTAAATATGTTTCAATACCTTGGTTTTGGGTATTCCCCCTTGATAAACTGCAATACAAACATTCATTCACTTTTATTTTTTCTGTTGCCACAACTCAACATAGCAGCACCCCCCCCCCCCCCCGCCTCCGGTCTGTCTGAAACTGCTAAGAGTTTTTGTTTAGTTGTGAAGTGAAACTCAGACTCAAAAGCAAAACGGAAGAAGGCTGTTTTCGCCAGCACTGTCCCCCTGCTTGCAGACGAGGGGTGTTTGTCAGCCACCAGTCCCAGATGTTAGCATGTCTGGCAGGCAGGTACACGTGATCAGACTGTGGTTTCCTCTCAACCACCTGGGTGGGAGACAGCGACTCACACATGGAAGGAAGAAGAGAAGCAAATCTTATGCGTTCAGGCACTGAACCACTACGAGCCACCAAAATGGTACAAGGAGGAGGCACTGCCCTTCTACCCGGTTATCTGAGAAGAACAGGTCCCCATCTCCAGTTGCAGACTATGCCGACTTCCCATCCATTGCCTTTCAACTCGTGCTAATTCGAGGATGTGGTCTGAGGTGACCTTGTCTAACCTAGCGTAGAGCGCGAGCATTTCCTTAGTACAGAGCTATCGGGTTACCTTGTGTTACTCCCACTTAAGAAACCAAATAAAAACTGCATCAGCTCTGTAATCGGAGATGGGTTTATGGAAGCACTTAGAACATTATGCTTAGCCACACGCTCACAGTGCCACAGGCTGTCATCAAACATCTTCAGACACTAAAAACCTCTCCAAGTTAAAACAATTCCTCTTCAGTCTCAGAAAATAAATGGTCCAATCAAGCATTAGGATTGCAGACATTGATCCCAGGGTTTTTCAAGATTAAGACATTAAAATGAAATATAAGAACTGGCACAAATACGCAGATAAAAAGTTTAATTTATAGAAATACATTAGAAATACAGACTAGTTAGCGAGTTTCTAAAAAAATAAAAAAAAAACCTTTTCCAAAAAACACCTGATGCTAAAATCAAAAAAGTGTAGCAGTTCAACCTGAAACCAAAATGGGGAAATGAAACTTTGCTATCAGTTCTGATGACTTGCCATTTTCATTCATGTCTCAGGTCATCACTGATTAGCTTCCCATGCTAAAGTACTTCTCACAGCCAAACCAGCTCAAACCGCTCCACAAGCATCATAGTAATTGGAACAGAGCAAAATTTGGATGACTGAAGTCACTGGACCGATTGAAGGCACTATGCAATCGCACCACTTTCTCACAACAGCCATGCGGTCTGCCATTGATAGTTTCTTACAGCAAATGTGACTTCCTGAAACCCTTAGCAGTTAACTAAAAGCAAGTCACTAATCTTTGTAGCATTTCCGGCAACATTACCAGGAAGGTTTCTTCTATCAAACAGTTCCTTCATGGTTTTAATTTTTATCTGGTTACATCAACTACTAATAAACAAGCTAATCTTGATATTAGAACTCCGTAAGAGGAGTAAGTACTCATATATGGGTTAATGACAAAGTTAAAAAAAAAAAAGTATAAGTATAATATAAGTATAAGTATAAGTATAATAAGTCCTCGGATTTGCTTACTGGTTCCTTGACTGTTAAGATTAATACTATCTCAGCAAACTGAACTTCCTAAGAACAGCACAGGTTACAGTTTGAAGTAGCAAATAAATTCGGTTCAAGAGAACAAACCGCACTGGTCTGAAACTAGGCTGTCCCATGGCCTGCACTTCACAACGTCTGAAATTTTCATGAATAACGGCGATTAGTGTTGGCAGGTTAAAGCCAATATGAATTATTTCCACTAAAGCTAGCAATGACCATCGAACCAGATTTTGTACTATTTTGTGACAGTGATGAGACAAACCATTTTGCAGTGTTTAATTTTTGCAGTGACTCCTATCTTTCTGTAGTGATTATCCACAAGCGACACACACACCGGCCTCTGATACCACACCATATAAATTCAATACAGGAGAAAAACAGAGGGCAATTGTCATGGAGGATTTTTCTTAACTGGCTCAACACTGATTCATAGGGCTGCAGCCTTTTGAAAAGTAAAGCGTATCCATAATTTAGCTGAAATCTAGCGATACCAACTGGTGAGACAATGGGTTGCAAAGCTGAATGCAACTTATTCATCAAGCAACCCCCCTACACATGGTGCGACTATCACTCACAATGCTGATTACTGTATCAGTTGTCAGTATTTAAGTTGAAAAAGGCCAGCTGTGATAGCTCTGACCACCCCAAACACCAGTGACAGAACCACAAAAGTGTCTGTCACTGTCGCCTGACCAGGCAGCCATGCAAAACAAGGCAGGGTGCTTTTTTAAATTCCTTATCTCCATCTGCTAAATTGCAGATTATTATTATGCGTGATCAACCTGCAACAGTGACATAAATTGTGACACAAAACATGCTTTACTTAGTTCTGTACACTCCGGGGGATATCTTTACATAGCCACATCCTTATTAACATTCAAATGAAAGTCTGTCAGCTACATAGTTATTTGACGCTTTCCTTGCACACATTCTGACAGACATTTTATGTAACTGGAAGGCTGGACAGGCCTGCACTGGCGGCATCAATGGTAGTACCAGCGTCTCCCCCATTTATACACAATATGCACAAACAGCGCACATTCCCGCTTCGCAGGTATCCACAGCTGCACCTACGCATTCGCTGGATCAAAAAGTTAATCGCTGTCAGGTCAATTTGGTTTGGGGGAAGGTGGGGTTGTTGTGATGGGGGGGGGGTGGTTGTCACGCTCTGTTCCATGTCTTATTACAAAACGGGCTTTTTCAGCCCGAAAATGCGGCGGTCACGATGAAGCTAGCCTGTCGACCGGCTCCAGAGAGTGAAGCTGGAATAACAGTAATGGCTGACCCTGACAGGTTTGTTTATCATGCCCGGTCTTATTATCGAGGCGTAAGGAAACAATGGAGGCGGCACCGTTACACCGCCGCGGCCGCCGCTGGCGATAAACAAACAAGGGCTTTTGTTCTACGGGCGGGGTGTCATTTTCTGTCAGATTAAAAATAATAATAATAATAATAATAGACGGGATAAGCCGTCGTGAGGAATAGAGCTCCGTCAGAGACCATGAAGCCGTGCGGGGGGGCGGGGGGTGACTATCGCAAGCGGTGCTCCTCTAAATGCTAGCTACTGCATCATCCTCCGACAGCACTTAGCCGTCAGCTAACCTCCCCAAAACGCCGGCAACGACGTCGCCGGCTTAACGCTCAAGCCGACGCCGCCTCCTTCGCTCGGGACGCAGGCTGTAAAATAACTGCATTTCGTGCCGTTTTTTTTTATTATTTTTTCCCCGGGTGCTTGAAAGTGTGGGGAAGGTAGGCCGGGGCCACACGGCTGCTCCTCCGCCTCCTCCTCCCGTCTCTCCCGTCTCGCTGCAGCATCAACCAGTCCGGCAGCGCCAGCCTCCCGTCCCCGTCGCCCCCGGCCCGCTAGCCGCTTGTCAGCCCCCAACCGCCCGGCTAAGCCAGATTCGGTCGCCGAAAAC
This sequence comes from Petrocephalus schoutedeni, assembly GCA_026780765.1. Lineage (NCBI taxonomy): Eukaryota > Metazoa > Chordata > Actinopteri > Osteoglossiformes > Mormyridae > Petrocephalus > Petrocephalus schoutedeni. Next base: position 3,461,157 of record JAODKL010000062.1, read on the forward strand.
CAACCCCGCACCCGATCGGCGGCATCATCACTTGTATTATTAGTCATTTATTACCTGACGCGGGCAGTGATGGGGAGACCGACAGCTTCCCCCCTCGCCTCGGCAGCCTCCCTGTGCGCCGGCGCCTTCCTCTACGCGAGAATTATGAATAGGAAAAGCCCAGCAAAACGGGAGGAGGAGGGGGGAAATACTAAAGACGAAAATAAAAAATAAGCGCGTCGGCAGCGCTGCTACTCGGGACGGCCCCGGTGAGGGAGGTGGGCGGCTGCAGCTGCTCCCGGCCCCTGGCGACGCCGCTGCGCTTCTGCCGCTCCGGCTTGTTGTTGACTTTCAGGAAAGCTCGTGACGTCACGCGCAGCTACTTCTCAGGACGGCTTCCCTCCCTCCCTCTCTTTCTCCCTCCCCTCCCTGCGACTGTCTGTCGCTAACCCAGCCTCTGCAGGTCCCCCCGTCTATCTCTGCCCCTTCCGCGGCGTCTCCGCTCGCACTCCTCCCCGTCTCTCCCAGCCGTTATTTCATTTGGTTTATTTAATTTTTTTTCCCTCTCCCCTTTCGCGAGACAACACTCGCGAGAGTCGCGAGACGCGCAGCGGAGAGGGGGCGATGCACGTGCCGCTCTGCCTCCCAATGTCGTTAAGGGTGATGCTGCAAACAGCTATATCAGCCCGAGAAGAATTACGCTTATGACAGTGGCTATGATATGAACATGGGAACACAGCATGTATTATTTAATATCCGCCCTTTCTCCTTGATTGCATGACCCAAAGCGTTTGTTGGTCGCATCCTACCTCTTCTTAGATATTAACCATCTTCGACAGCGATGATTCGTATGTGCGGACAGGGTTGCCGAGGCCTTAAGTTGATTCTGTACATGCGAGAGCCTGTAACATTATTATATTTGCTTGAAGTCCTGTGGAGAAGGTCACGTAAATATTTTTGACATGTCAATGGCTTACATTTAAGTAATTAACTATATTATTTATTCTCCTGGTGTTCCATTGTTGGAAACATTTCAAAGTGTTTATCTAAATCATCTCAGTTCATGCATCCATGAATCTGTCTTCCAGCCACTTATCCAGCACAGGGTTGTGGTGAGCTTGCAGCCTATCCCCGAAGCACGGGGCAAAAGGCAGGGAGACGTGCTTGTCAGCTTCAGCAAAAGGCCAGACATGTTCCGGCCACCACAGAATTCCTGTCAGACACAATCGACCCACAGCGGAGCACAAAGTAAGAAACTTTGCTTTTTCCTCACAGGCTAGGTTGTTAAGGTCAGAACTTCTGTGAAATGGTCAGTCTAGCATTTGACCAAATCCATTTTTTTGCGAGCCGCTTATCATATCCTCAAGTAATTCCCATTTTAGCTTTCTGAGGTATCATTGCCTATGACTGGGTCTTATAAGGAGCACCTGCTAACAACTAAAGATCTGTTGCTTGCAACACATTAAAATGTCCTCTTTACACTGACAAAGACATGCCAGTACTTATTGACGTCGCCAGGACTACCTTGCCTCAAAGCCATCCATGTATTTCAATGTTTGGTGCCTGAAGCTGTCAAAGAGGACATGTAATGTTAACATTGTGGTGTTTGAACATTTCCGGAGATACTCATACCACAGAAAAGGGTGCCTGTGAGTTGCTCAAAAGCTAATCTCACCCCATTCTGTATCGCAGTACCTTTGCCATCTTGCAATTTCTCAGTCATTTTTTATTCTAGCCTATCTCAGTCAGTGGCTTTACATTTTCAGATCTGTATGGAAATATATTTCCTCAGGAAGAACCATGTAAGTCTCTGCAGTGTTAGGCAGATGGTCAGTATGTTAAGGGTCCTTTTTTGATTTTTTTCTGAAGCCATTGGCTTCTCAGGCTTTGACTTTCAGGTTTTTACAGCCACAGGGTTCCTTCTGTTAAGTTTTCGATGGCTTTCCCGCTTGGCTCCAGCACAGTTAATTCACATGGAGACCTGTTGGCATCCATGATAAATTTTCATGGAATTCCCCCCATCTCAGCTGTCGCACTGTAGACTGGCTGAAACTGCTGCTACCTGGTGTGGGCTGGGAAGATGTAGGGCAAGCAGCTGTGAAAGGAGAGGGAGTATCAGAAGGCATCGTTATTAGATGTGTGTGAGAATTCTCTAGCAAGGCTTCAATGTTCAGGTAAATAAGTGTTTGTGTAGCTGTGGCAAAACTCTTTAAGAAAAAGAAAACAACCAGATCGAGCAGGTCACATTGCTCTCGCTGGCTGTGTTTTCCGGCTGCCATTGTCTCTTCTCTTACTGTGGGATGCAGAATTTGCCATTTTTGTGGTGGAGGATGCACTTCCTGCTTCTGCTGCACCTTTGTGAGTCAAAGAGCAGAAAGGGCACCACTTAAGGCCAGCCGACTGGTCGCACTTTCCTGGCCATTGCAAGCAAACGCCTGAAAGTAGAAGGTTGCATCCTTTAGAAGAAGCAGATGCAATGGGTGCAATAAGAGAGGAAGTTTGAGAAAGATGAAAGAATTTAACCACAAACCTAGTCATTAGGTGAACTTCTTTCAATGCCTAAATGGCCGTATTTCCCACTGAAAATGTTACTGGACGTATTGCTATTCTGTCTTTCTACAAAATCTAATCACCTGTCATTCAGTAGGCTTAGCATATACGTGGCTCACTAGGTGGTTCTGTGGGCTTGTACCTCCAGGCTTATAGATTTGTTTCCCACCCCTTGTGCTTTGACTTTGCATTCTCTGTCTATGATCTCACATTTTCTTTCCACAGTCTGATGACATTGTACAGACACACTGTCCATGATGTCTTCTATCCTTGTGTGCTAGAAAACGTCCGTCCATCTACCCAACACTTATAGGGTGATGATACTCAGGGCGACTTTTTGAGCAATGTTGGCAGGCAGCTGTAAACACGTAAGACAAAGGGCAGCTCATCTGGATTTGGTTTAGGGCTGAACGGTTTAAAAAAAATCTAATTTCGATTTATCTGACAGATATTGCAATTGCGAGTTAATTTGCAATTTTTTTAACTCAGTATTCACAATATGTGTATAAGAAACTGAAATTGAGCACAACCGTACATTGAAATCTGAACTGCGCTATACATTAATCCAAAGATAACGGAAATATATGAATTGAATGCAAAATGTATTTATTCTAAAAACAATTATATAGAACATACACCGAATAAAGCATAGAAAAATTCTCTAGCAACCCGAACATGGTAAAGCTATTGTATTTTTACATGCACATTTTAAGTGCCGTGTTTTTAAACAGCGCTCGACCACTTTTTTACCATTAGTAAAGTGTTTACGGAAAGTCCCATGTACACAACAGTCAAATTAGCAGAGAACAATGACGCATAAAACTACTACCCCAAAAGCCGCGACTATAGGTAAAGTAAAGTAATGAAAATAAAACAAGTATTACCAGTATTAAAAACATTAGGGAGCCTGCGGCTAACGCTGCTTGGACCCCTAATAATCGGGCCTTTCTGTGAATCTCTGACCATGAAATAGGTAATTAATTCACTTATGGCTCAGGAGCGGAAGCAATATTTTTATGCACTGCGAATGTAATGTTTTCCTTGGGTCTCGCGTGTGTTTTGTTTTTGGGCGTATACGCAGTCACTTTGGGCCACTTCTGATTGGTGAGCATGACTGGCACGCGAGGTGCACGGCACTTCTGATTGGTGAGCATGATTGCCACACAAGGAGGACGGAATGAATTTGTATAACTATCCTCACGAGTTGTAAACCCTGGGTCAGACGTGCTGTATATTGCATATCCTAAATCGCAGCCTTTGCGGTTTGATAATTGCATTGTTTCAAATTGCGATTTCAATTTGAAATCGATAAATTGTTCAGCCCTAATCTGGATGGTTGTGAAAAGTTACCCACTGCCGATCAAAGATTGCCAAGTAGAAATTTGTTGCCCGACATCAATGGGATAGTGCTCAAGCAACACTGGTCAGCAGTATATTTCCCCGTGCATCATCACCTTTATCTAGTACAAGGTTACACATGCGAAGAAATAAGTAGAAATAAAGTATATGCATATTTTACAGCTTATGTTTGACAAATAAAACATGCATTCATTCAGACAGTCATAAACAATTCTGGGTAATTACATTTTAAATACTGTGAACTGAAATGCAGTTATATGTATAAATCAATTTTGTAAATAGGCCATTTTACATATTTTACAAAACGTGCATCGTTACCCAAGTAACAACCATTCATCTGACAATAATGCGATCCGTTTTGGAACAGCGCTGCAGGCTCCCAAGTGGCCATACTGAGAATTACACAAAGCCAGGAAACACATAGAACACAGTGGGCTTGTGTTAAGGTTCTGGTTTCTAAATATAGCCCAGTGCTGCACTAAGATAAGAGCAACACTTCAGTTGGAGAACGGGTGAAAAAAGGCATCAGGTTGAAATAAGGCGTGACATAAAATGTGTCTGAGGCTGCCTTATTTCCTGTTTCTTGAAGCCGTCCCACAGCACTCTGATGCACAGTGGATGTGTGGTGTGCTGGTGCGCATACCTCTGACCCTGTCACTGTCTGTTTAACTTGCCTTTGTGACTCACCCTGTGCCTGGGAGATTTTTTTTCTTGAAGGCTTCCTTTTTTCACCGTCTCATCTTCCTCCTGTAGAGGCTAAGTACTAAAACATCAATACAATCGACTAGCTAACTGGTCTTAGATTTAGTTTAATTAAATATCCATCCATTTTCTGTAACTGCTTGTCCTGTGTGGGGTCACAGGGGTCCAGAACCTGTCCAGCAAGCTACAGGTGCAAGGCAGGGAACAACCCAGGATGGGGCGCCAGCCCATCACAGGGCACACTCACACACCATTCACAGTTTGGTAACTCCAATTAACCTCAGCATGTTTTTAGGCTGTGGGGGGAAACCCCAGAATGACACGGGGACAACATGCTGGCCCTAGAGGTGGGAGGCCACAGTGGTGAGCACTGCACCTCCGTGCCACCTATGCTTAGTTAAGTAACGATGTCGCACTTATAACTGAATATGAATATTCAAATAGTTTTTTTGGGATAAAACGGGACTGGAAATGTATTTCAGAGCATGCTGAAATGCACAATAAGCAAAAATGTTTGTATTCGTAAAAATAGTTTTGATTGGAATTAGGTCAAAATTTATTTCAATTTTCTACAATGTCCAAATATAATCCAGCAACTTCCTATTTTCTCTCCTCATAGTGCTACTTACAGCACTTATTTTGTGAAACAGTGAATTTTTAAAATCCATCAGGAAGATCATGTTATCAGAAAATAGGTCTACATCTACATATTCTAACAATTTAATATTTTGCATTTTCTGTGTTTCTTTAAAACAATTTAAGCACTTAAACCACAATGCAATCCCTGCATCCACTCCAGCTTATCTAAAGTTGTTTTCTTAAACTGTATTAAATGATAAATGTTATTTTCTTTTTTGTCATCCTGTATGTTATCCTGAAGATAGCTTTAGGCTAAATGACCGTATGATTTCAGCACTGGAGCTTCTGGGTTTAATGTCTGTTTGGTCTGCCTTGATAGTCCAGCTGTAGAGCAGTGCTTCTCATTTGTGAGCACACTGACTACTGACCCGCCGCATTGATACTGATCATTTGAGATGCGCAGTTTGACTTGACTTTGCAGGCAGTTTGCCAGGGGATCTTAATTTGGTCTGGGGGAATGCCCAGCTCCATGGGAGGGTTACAGGGGGTCTTAAACCCCCACCCCCATGCTTTGGGTCCCTCCAGGTTTATTGGCCCAGATGGCAAGGTGGAGGTTCAGGCAGAGTGGAGACACAGGTGGAGAGCAATTCCGGGGGGGGGGGGACCTGTCCCACTGCTTCACAGGTGCACATGGGGATGTGACACGCGCACGGTCATGCACACACATGCTCACACACGCACACGCACTCACACAAACACACACAGACCAGTTAGTTGTAATTAATGACCGTTAAACCACACAAAAGCTCTGAGACAAATAAAAACTGAGAATAGAAGATCCTGAAACTTTTTTTGAGGTTAGGATTTAGGTTTTAGTAAAACAGATACATTTGTTAAACAGGTATCTCAGGGAATGAGTCTGATATTTTTAGGTTTTGCATTTTTTCTCACAGGGTAGCAGAGGCAGTCCACATGCACAGACACTCACACACACACTAAGAGGCAAACATATTAATATGTAAAGCAGAGGTGTGAAATGGAGGTTTTGTATTCTAATGCAATAAGCACATTCGCGGTGTGGGAAAGTCGGCTTACATAACATGCAGTGTTTTTACGACATGGGAGTTGCGTCCCACTTTGGGTCTGCCCTTTCCCCCACCTCTCCATTACTCGTGGGCCACACTTGACACTCGGCTGCAGGGAGCTGAACCGGAACAGAGGCTCCGGAAACGCCCCCCCCCCACACGTGCACCTTTCGCTGTGGCCGCAGCTGTACCACTCCCGTGCCATGATCGCCCACAGCTGCCCCCCCTGCCCCAAACCTCTAACCAGGGTCTGTGTGACCCCTCTTTTGGACATACAATAAAGACCCCCCCCACCCCAAGCTGGAGCTCCACCCCATCCATGCTGCACTCTGAGGTTGCTGTGGGAACCTCTGGGTTACAGATGGCGGGGCTCCCATTTGCTGATGTGGTCGGGGGGTGGGGGGTCGGGGTCCAGCTTGGGGACAGCAATGCAGGATGGGTATCCCAGGGGTGGGGGCAGAGACAGTGACCCAGGCACAGAGTGATGGTGCAGAGACCCCATTTTTTTGGTAGGCAGGAATTTGGGGGCTAACCCTAACCCCGGTTCAACAGCCCCACCACATTCAGAATTATATTTATTTCTGTTTAGTGTTTATAATGCAGGTGCTCCATCCTAGGAAAAAAATAACTTGTGATTTTGCTGTGTGGCAACTTTTTAAACCTAGAATCAGGGGAGGGTGGGGCACTAGTGTGCCCACTACTGGACAAACTGCCCCCCTCGCCTTTTTCCAAAATCTCCCGCCGGGACTCGGGAGAGATCTGGAACGTCGTCCAGCCCCGTTTAATGGCATATCAGGGCACTCATAAGTCTGATTGCTGTTACGCTGGCATTTGGCCTCGTATTGGTTATTATACACAAATTACTGGATTAAGCTTCCTTGGAATCCAGTGTAAGTACAGAGGAAACTGGTGATGTCTCTCTTGTAACACTGTGCAGATTCCTTCTTAAAAAGAGCTGCTTTTGTCCCAGCCCCCCCCCCCCCCCCCCAGGTTGGCATGTGACTGCCTTTGACACTGGGCATACGCACCCCTGGTACACGCCATACTAAGCTGTAACATAGTGGGCTTTAGGGTCTGGAATTGTAACCAGCTGGAATCCCAAAAGGAGCTTAGCTTTTATACACTCAAACGAAAGTGCTTACCTGGAATGTTATCCACTGCCTGAAGTTTTCCAGCAAAACATCTAGTTATGAAATTTTTGGCTGAAATGGACGCACTCTGGGTGCCTACCCGGGTTTGCAGACAGGCTGACTTCTACAACGTGAAATTACACAGACACGGTCACACGCTATGATTTTGGCTCCGTCTGGGATAATTTTCCAAAAAAAGAAATTGTGATTGTTCATCATGTCTGCTTTTAAAAAAGATGCAATGCAGGCTGCAGGTAAGGATGGTGGGGCAGCTCAGCATGTGACATTTCCTCACACCTCCTGGGTGCTTCCCAGGACGTTTGTGTGTCCATCACATTCCACAGGCGGAAGGAACTCGGCTCATGCGAAGCCAAGTCTACTTTTATTACGTGAGCTCATTTTCAATGAAATGAAGTGAAGCTTTGTTTGTCATTTGTACAAATATGAAAACAGGTGCGTTGGAATGTTTTTTATTTTACATATGCCATTATGCTGTCTTTTTTTTTTTTTTAAGATATACACACATACATAGAGGTGTGAAGCTTGGGAAGCAAGGACCCAACAAAGGTATGGCTTCTCTGCCAAGCAGGGGATTAGAACTGGCAACCTTCTGATTACAGGCACAGAGGCTGACCTCACCAGGCAGACTTTGCTTCCCAGGACAAACGCTGGATCACCGCAGCACTGAGAAACTGAACAGATATTGAAAATTGATGTTTGGACAGAACTTCCAGAGCAGGAGCTGTTAGACACAACAAGACTCTGCAGAGCTTCTGCAGTATTCTGCCCCAGATTTGAGCTGTTTTTTTTTCCCCTGCCAGCCACACCCCTCCACGTTCTGCCCCCATGCACCCCATTAATCTCCTTAGACGTAAGGGTCAGTTGTCAGCTGAGGTGAAGAGAAGTACGGGCCACATTGGACCTTAAATCCACCTTGAGCTCTCCAGGTCCTCGTAAGAAGGACTTGTGGTAGATTACAGTCAGGATTTATCAAGAGTTAATTGCCACGGAAACAGGGGCCCGTTCCTGCTGGGATTGCTGGGAGGCTGGACCTCTGGTTATTTCTGACTGGTGCGTCGCTTTGTCCTGACCTGACTACGTCTTTTACTGCAACAAAAATCTTTGGGGAAAAAATCAGGCATATTCCATAAAAAAATGGAGATTACCACTCTCAGATATTAATGCAGGTTAAACTAACATGATGGATACACAGAGCCAGGCCTGTTACAAGTAGTTGAACTAATAACTCTTTTACCAACAGTGGAAGTGGATTGGCTGACCACAGGCCTAGACTGGAATTAAAAATCGCATCTCACGCATTCTCACGCATCTGGCGTGACACACACGCTTCCGGACTCACGCGACAAATTTTACGGTGAATCGATATTATTCTATTTATAATCCTAGAATTAGCTACATCAAAAGTGTTGAGGTACATGTAGATGAAGTGCATCTGCAGAGTTGTATCGAATAGGAAGATCTTATTCCAGCCAGCTGGCCAAAGCCGGCAAGCCTGCCCTAGGCTGGTCAGCCATGTTGGCTGCCTTGGCTAGAAGGGATCTGGGTGAGATTTGTGTGTGTGTGTGGGGGGGGGGGGGCTTAGAGCTACTCCAGGTTGTGTGTGGACGCACGTGTGACAGAGACACTTCTGGCCAGAGAAGTGGGCACAGAAGGGCTCAGCTATTGCTTAGCAGTGGCCGTCCGATGTGGGCCTTGCCCAGCCCCCCATGCTCTCCCTGAGGCCTGCCCAAACTGGGTTGCACAGGTTGGGTCTGCAGCTGTAGCCTCTGCTGGGTTTGCCCTCAATTTGGCTCCCGGTTCAGATGCGTCGACTGCATTTGAGTTGGCCGAAGTTCAAACGGTTTTATGTCCTTCCCACTTTACATATTTATCAGAACAAAACGGTTCTATTTTCAAAAGCTACCTTTCCCCCTCTCAAAAATGTTAACCGGTGAAGTGGTTTTGGGAAATCGTACTCTTCAATGGATAAGACTTTTCACACTAGACCAAGTGAGAAATTTAAATTGATTTTAGAGCTAGACAATAGAATTGAGTCACATCGGCGTAATATGGCATCTTTTTCTGAAGAATGCAGCTGGTAGCCTGGCTTTTATTAGCCAAAGATATTTTTAAAGCAAACATCAGTCAACGTTTTCAGTTCTAGTGGGAAAACTGGAGCACAGGTAGCACAGTGGTCTGGTTCCTGGGAATGGCGTTAACCTAGGCACAGAGTACATTACCTGAGTTGCTTCTGTAAAAATATCTACCTGCGTGAATGGGGAAAATCTGCAAGCCCTAAAGTGGGAGTGACTTTGGGAGAGAGGGAACCCTGAACAAGCAAATCTGTCTTAAAATCTGTCTTAAAACCTGAAGACCTTCGGCAAGTTTTCTAGTATTTTTCCAATGTTTAACATGGGGGGGGGGGGTTACGCCTCATTGGCGCTGGAGGGGTCGCCACCTGCCCCACTGAAGGAAGCTTTCATGCCTGGGGGGTGCAATTTGCCATTGCTCCCAGGGGATGCAGCTGTTACCTGTGTGAGGCATCTGGGGGGGAGGTCATCGCCATGCTGCAGCCACCCCCCCTCAACCCTGACCCCGGGGGTCCCAACCACAGCTGTGCGACTGGGGTGGGGTGGAGGGCGCTGGATGCCTCCAAGCGGCAAGGATGGAGGGGCCCTTCCGGCGAAGAGAGAGCTGGGCCCCGGCCAAAGCTCCACTGAAATCTTAATCACCTCCTCTCCACATCTCTACCTGTTTTTCTCATAGTTCTTTCGTTTTACCCAGACAAGAGATGAAAGGAGTCAGACGCAGCAAGAGCATCCAGCAGGGACTGAAGCTCATGATCAAAACGCGGATCAGCATCACGCCGAATCAGCCGTTTCAGCGGAATCGTTACAGCCTCAGTGCGGACGGTGCTATCTCACGCTGAGCCTGAGAGTCTTTCTGTCAGGAGACCGGGACGCTGTTTTAACTCTTTGTAATGCCCCACCTTTACAATCGGGAGCATCGCTAGTGCTGTTTTAGGGAGGGTTTAGCCCCTCTAAAGTGTTCTTTAGCCCACCTGTCCACCCTCCCCCCAAATAAATGTATAGTAAATCATTAAATAGTGTGTTTTTGTGCATTTTCATTAAAATCCAACAAAACGTGATTTGCGCCTTCTAAGAGCTTGAGTTAAGGTAGTTTAGGACACTAGGACCCAGGGAAATGTAGCCGTAACCGACCACTGTGACTTTGTACATCTCACTGGGGGCCGCCTGTTCATGATTTAAACATAATTTCAAGTGCTGGTCAACCCATTGGGCTACACAGGTGAAATCTTCTGATGGGGCGTCAAGCCGATTTCACTTTGCCTTGGACAGGGGGCGCCAGAGGTGAAGCTTGCTTAGGGTGCCAAATGGGTTTTGGCCGGCACTGGCTTTAAGTCACGTCCCACTTGTCCCTTGATCAGTGTTTTTACATTTTACGCATTTAGGAGTCAGGCAAATTGGCATACTGCAGACATTCCCTAGCAGCTGTATGGTGATCTGGGCTGGGTCGGCTCTTCATGGGATCATCTCAGCTGAGTCACCCGTCGGCAGCTTCCTGCATGGTTTTAACCCAAATAAGAGAAAAACTGCTACCCCCTCCCCAATTCCTTACCCAACCATCATTAAAAAAAGCCCCTGTTCACATATTGAGAGGGTCTTCGTGGGAAATATGAACCAGGGGCTAAGTGCACATGAACAGATGTTACTTTGTGTTTTTTGGGGGGAGCATTTTTAGGACTGATGAGACCCCCTCCAAGGCATCCCAGGGGAACAAAGCAACAGCATCAGGAGGCTCCTGCCTGCTTTTCCGCCACTGGGGGGGTGAGATTTACCCCATAACGCGACGCACAGCTGGACTGTTTGCCTTGTTTCTCGGGTCCTGCTGGTGTCCCACTGACTTACTAATATGTTGACTTTAGGCTCCTAAGGACTGAAAATCACACTCCCCGTGGAAGGGAGGGGTCTCTCTGAAACTGCGCTGGGTACATCTGGGACCCCAGACAGTATTTAGTTCCAAACAACTGGAATGCCCCCCCCCCCCATGCTGAGCTTCATGCTCCATCTCTCCTGCGTGGTTTGCTTTGGCCCTCCTGGGACGATCCACAGGGACCCCATGGTGGGGGTGTGCTTTCCCAACATGAATTTTTATACATAGTATCCGTCTCTCTCCGACCACAACTGAGAATTTCAAACCTTTCCTCGATGGTCAAACAACCGCTTTGGTCAATACACACAGCAGACACACCAAATTCGGCAAACTTTCTTGGGTTGATACAGTAGCAGGAATAACCGTGTGCTGTCAGTTGCCCAAAGTTTCACCCCCGTCTCAGTGGTAGTTTTTTGGTTCCCTTTCAGTTTCGCCAATTAGTGATTGAGAAGCCTCCCTTCTCTTATCGCTGGTTCTCAGGACTCTGCCCTTTGCTAGCTGTCACAGTTTCAAATTAGGCTGATTGGAAAACAAATGTATGAATTGAGCATCGTTTTAAATATGACAGATTTGAGAATGATGCTGGTGGTACACTTTAGCTCCCGTCGCCCCTGTGGCTGGATTTGGATGAGGGATGCGGTCAGATGTGAGACTGAGGACGCTCGTCGGGGGGAGGGCAAAGAGGTGATGCCGTCACAAATGTGGCGCCATTGGACATCAGGTGAGGCGCCAATGTCC
>JAODKL010000062.1:3483619-3497960 GCA_026780765.1 Petrocephalus schoutedeni
CTGGCTTGGTCGCGAGTCCCCCCCCCAGCCCCCTCGCCCCCCGCCCCTGAGCCTCCGGCTCCCCCGAGCCACTTCACTGAGCGGGGATTCCACAGTGACCTCAAGAGGCAGGAATGCAAAAGGCGAGCTGCGGCAGTAGCATCGTCACCAGGGGAAGGGGCTCAGCCCTGCCACTGAGCCAGATCGCCCCCCCCCCCCCCTCCTCCTTCAAATGTCTAACTATGGAGCAAAAAGGGGGGGGGTGCCTCCAATACCTCTGCTGTTAGGTAGGGAACAGGACAACAGGTTTTGACTGAATTTGACTCACATTGTTTCCCAAGGTATTTTCACAAAGCTGTTGTTTTTTTGCAAACTAACTAACACAGGATTAGGGTGAGGGTATTTTTCCCTGTAGGGACCATACCTGCCTTGGGCTGCATTGGACACCTCGCCAGTCCATCCTCAGATCACCAGCATCAGATCACCCTTTTGATGCATAGAATTGTTTCAAATATATAGCAGTGACTTATTTTTCCCAGAAACCACATCGTTTTATTGTTCCAAAACCAGTACAGCTAACGGCAAAGGGGCAAAAAATTAAAATTTCATAAAATAACGTCGGTACTATTCAGCCCATCTGCACTGTTTAAAATAAAAATGTATTCTGTTTTTTTCCTGGATTTTTAACAGCTACCAGAAAAGATGGGTTTTAAACAGCACAAGAGGCACCGTCTCTCGTATCTTTGACTCTGGTCTGAACAGATGGAGAGGATTGCGGTAAATATCGTTTCGAACATCAGCCAGGCTCGCCCGTCGCCGCGGCGACTGTACTCAGGCGACTGTCATCTCCACAAACATTTGGAATCAAACCTGCTCGCCAGTCGGGGGAGGGTGAGGGGCGGGGGGAGCGAAAGAGGGAAAAGGTTTACACTAATCGTCTGGGATTCACAACTCTGGAGCCACACACATGGCAAGAAGTTTGCACTACAAATAAGAGGTTTCCTGCAGGCCGTCTTGTGTGTGTAATCGCTTAATGTATGCGGCTGACACCATTGCTGAACGGGGATCTTTTCATTCAGATTTGTTTTGCATAATAGAAATGAATAGATTCAGTTTTGACATTGACGCGTGTCATGTGGTCGTGGAGCTCCTTGACACGATGTCATCCACTAGCTGGAAGCGGGGAAAGAATGCTATGCAGGACAACAGTTTCAGAAAACAGCATTTTAATGAACGAGACAGTTGTATGATTCCATCACACATGGGCGGGGGGCTGAAATAGCAGCAGAGCACAGAATTTTTACCGATGCCTATCAGCGCATAGTGTGAACGTGCAAGGTTATTCATTTAAAATGTTAATTATTGAGACTAATTAAGATTCCCCAATTAAGCCTGGTTTGAATTTAGAACAATACATGAATTGTAAAGAGCGACTTGGGAAACAAGGGGGCCACTGACGAGAGCATCAGACCGACAATAAGTGCGCTATGCATGCACTAATTGGTCACCATTATGACAATATGGTGCACAAGCGAAATACAAGTTTAATGGGGTCCTCTGTTTTGCACTGAAAAACAATGTGCTTTGGCTTTGCTTCAAGACCTGTGCTCTTGAAGTTACGTGAGATACAGCCGAAAATTCTCACGTGTGATTTTTTTCAAAGGGATGTTTTTTAATACATCTGGCACCCCTGTCCAAAAAAGGATGTTGAAATACTGCCACATTTGGCAGAAGTGTACAACATGCATGCAGGAACTTCAGCACCCCTGCCTAGCCCATAGAAATATCCCCCATGTTTAGTGGAGTGGAACACTGATTGAAAATAGGTGTTAATGTTCAAGGGATGTCATCTGAAACTATGACCTTTAACAAACATTCAAACCGCTAGGAAGACCTTTCCCATCCGCCTCAGTGTGTTTAGTTTTTGGATTAGTGCATTTCCCAGACTCGTATACAGATGCATGCACACACACCGTCCCGACACCACAGGACTGCAAAATGTTGCCCTTTGCTCTTCTAGTCAGTTTTATGAATCCTAAACTGTGTATTTAATGCTACCATTCAGCCAAACTGAAGTCCAGCTAGGATGGCACTCACCCAGGCGTCCTAGATCTGTGGTCCTGCTTCGGTGATCACCACTCTCTAATCCACAACACTTTTTTTTTAGATTAATTAAGAAGTCTGCAGGATCTCCTCCAAACACTTCCTCTTTGGCTATTAGGACTTTGCTCCAGTTTTTGTTGCTTTTAACCAAAATCCTGACCCAGATAAATCTGTCACAATTTGCGAAACATTTATTTAGATAATAAGAAATGATATTGCACATATAGTAAGGTACATGTACACTGGACTTACATAAAATCCATGCTTCACAGACACGTTTCAGATGGGCAATGACAATATGCAGTGGATGTCTATACTTAGTCATATTATCAATACAATTTTATTTCTGAGAAATACTAGCAAGAAATCAATTCCCGTGCATTTCAACAAACTATGAAGCTCGTTTTGGAAGTCACGCAAACTAGTACTGAATCCATTTTTTGAATCCATAGTTGTATTAATACTCAAATGTTGTCAAATTCACCCATCAAAACAAGTGAATAAATTGTTAATCATTTTATCATCTTTAACTGGTAAATGCATTCCAGAATAAACCAGAGCCGTGTTGGAGCTTCAAAAACATCCCCTTATGAAATCTAGACCGCATGGGATTGTCAATCTTTTCTAACAATTTTAAAGCTTTCCCTATGATAGGTTGGTGTAGGTGTAATTCAGTGCATTGTAAAGTAGTGTTGAGCGTAATATAACGACTTACATTTTTAGGAGCTACAGACTACAGGGTCGATCAGAAATTGTTCCAAATTAGATTAAATAAAATTAGAAAACCTGTGTCTGTTACTAGTTGATGCCAATGTGTTAAACTGGCTATTTCCGTGTAAAAAGCGGCACTAAATAGCCGTATGATTCATCTCGGTTGCCTGCAACTGTTCTGTTTCCGCAGTTTTGTTCTTTTTTCGGAAACACTTTGAGGCGGACCACAAGAGATGACGCCAAATGCAAAAGAATGTGAAAAGGTTGCATTGGACAAGACATCATTTCACGTCTTTTTCTTTATTTGAATTTTGCATGACTTGAAGCTCACTTGAAATAATAGCCAACCAAATGAAATTTGTGTCTAAAAATAGTGAAACTATATAAAATGCAAATTTGCTTATTTTATTTACATTTTATGTCAGCTATATTTTCGAACATTTTCTTGCAGTTTTCTAATGAGCGATACTGAAAAGCAACACATATTCTTTGTATGACCCAACAACTGATTATTCAGTTTATTGTGATTACTCTGTGTTGTTGTTATAACTGAAAGATGATAGGGCACAATAGTTTTTGTTATTATTATTGCATTTAAAAATTGTAACTACACGATAATTCACTCGGGAGAACGGTGATTACCGTTAAGTTATAAGATTTCTGCACGGAAAAATATAGTAGGCGGTATAGTAAGTGTAATATGGATTTTTTTATTGGCGTTGTATATAGTTGTATACTACTGACAAAATTTTAGTTTTACACGGTGACGGTTTTTTCCTTTTTAGTTATTGTGTGTCAAGAATTTAACATCGAGCCAACTCGCGTTATGTTTTTATAATCATGCCCAAAACCGGCAACGTAAATAAGACTGATTGTACTGATAAAAATATTCAAATTATACACTTGAGCTCAATAAAACACCTATGAGTTTAATGGCATAGACAAATGCGCAAATTACAGTGGAGAACATTAAGCCAGAAGCTGAATCTGTATGAATGAACGCTTACTTAAAGGACGGGGAAAAAGGCATATATAAAGAATATTACAAAACGTAAAACTCCACCTAATCCGGATAAAATAAGCATCTGTACTTGTTTAAATAATTATACGTAATTAAACGCATTCTCTCACGCCTCCACTGCCGGCGGCTTCATCGCAGTCACGTCGCACCCCGCGGAGTTTTCTGAAGGACGCTGGAAGCACGGCTAGGGAGGCGGTGCACCTGTTCTCCTCCGTAGCCTTTCGGCCAGGCTGTGACTACAGTACCCACGTAACATTGCGTTCTCTCGCTCGCTCTCTCGCTCTGTGCCCTGCGCCAGTCTGCTCGAGGAACCAGCTCGCTTGGCCCTTCTTTTTTTTCTGCCTTCTCACTGTTGCCTGGTGTCAACCTACGCCGAGGACAGACGTCCCGCCCCCTTCGCCCCTCGGCGGCCGCTTCTGATTGGCCCTGGCGCTTCCTACCGCCGTCCGCATTGGCCGCTTGCGACGCCAGTCGGCCGCCTTCCCCCCTAGCTGGAGAGTTGAGTAGCAACAGCTCGGAAACATCTGGCTGCCGCAGCTCGTCTCTCTCTCTCCTCGCTCGCTGGCTCCGTCTTTCCGCCGCCGCAGGTTGTTATGGAGAGCTGCTGAAAGTCAATCGAGTTGTTTTTTTCAACCGAGAGTATATCACGGACTCTAGAAGCGGGAGCTTCTTGTCTGTAAGTGCCTTTAATACGGGTGTCTTTTTAAAAGGAGATGAAAGGGGAGGGGGGGTAAGGCGAATGGGTGGGCTGAACGGGGAAAAAGTAACGCTGCTTTTTAAACGACAGTTCCCGTCTCCGGTACAAAATAGTTACGATGTTAGATACTCAAAGACCGTCTAATGCGTCCCGGCGAAGCGGCGGGGCCTGTGTGAGAGCCAGCAATACAGCAGGTTGGTCGGTTACTTTTTTCCCTTAGCTGTGACTGTGCTTGGGTCAGTGTGTGTGCGCGCGTGTGTGTGCGCGAGAGAGAGTGTGTGTGTGCGTGCGTGCGTGCGCGCGCGCGTGTGTGTGTGTGTGTGTGAGAGAGAGAGATTGTATATCATTAGCTCGCCAGTGTTGTGTTTTTTGACGACTGGAAAGCGCCACTTTGCTGGACGGCTGGAAAGCGCTCGTGTTTTCCTTCCCAGCCGGGGAGGAGACGGGATTTCATAGCTAGCCTACCTGGTCGTTGAGAGAGAGAAAAAAGGGCGATAAAATAAAGCAGCTATTTCCCCACACGCGTCCGGTCCATTATCAATAAGAAATAAAATGAAGCTTGGAATGGAAGTGAAATATAAATTAGTAAATCATGTTTGTATTTGGTCTGTTTCGGTGTTTCTATAATTGCATTTGAAAACATGACCAAAAAGTTTCTTCCACAGTAGCGACGAATTAAACAGCACGACCGGCTACATAGCCATTTCAGAGGGGAAATAAACACTTCGTTTATAAAAAAAATACCCACATTCCTCTTTTTTTACATTTAATCACGTGAGCATATATAGATATATGTATATATATTGCTAGTAATGAAGTCTTTGGTGAAATGAAGTTTAAAAATGTGGGGGTCTTTGCACAAGCGCTGCGAACAGAAATTCACACGGGGACCCGAAAGCGTAGTGCCCAGGAATCGGTGCGCACTGCCTACCACTGACATACGTTTATTCAACATTTGTCTTAATTTATGTATATTTATGCATTTTCTTCCTCCTCGGGCAGATGATTCCGACTTTTTGTATTTGTTTGTCGGCCGCTCCCACACAGATCAGCACAGACTGTAACCCTACCTAAATCTGCCAAATGTTTGAAAGTTGGGCTTTTTTATGATCGCCGATATGGGGGTGATGAGAGAACGGAACTCGCCGTAGGTGAAACTGCTGTGATCGCGCTTTGAGGAAGGAGACAGATGCCAGTCTGGAGATGTCGTTTCTCACACCGATTTCAGTAACAGGACCGCGCCGCGTCCGGCTTCGCTCCGATGGGTAGCCGTGCTGAAACGGAGCGAAGCGGAAACTTCATTTGTACGACTCCTACTTTCTAATTCCATCTGAGATATCGGCTGCTGTTTATCGACTCTTCGTTTAATTTGGTTTTTGGTGGTAAAGGGGAATCGTACTACATATGTTCTCACAGTAAAAAAAAAAAAAAAAAAAAACAAGGAATACGTATCACGCATTCCTTTCATATTTAAATTGGATGATTGTAGCAAAGTTTTATTCTTTTCGTTATTAATTCTTTGTCTTCTTTGAAATGTCTAGTCATGGGCTCTATATGATTGTAGCCATTGTTCTTTATTAATTTTTTTTTCTATCAGTTGTCCAGAGGGTCTGTGAAATGAATGACGGTTCTGGCGAGGCAGTGAACCGTAAAAAAGTCGAAAACAATATCATCTGCGTGGATCTGTCAGTTGCAAATGTGCTATGCTGGCCTTTGTTTATGGTTACTGGAAGGAGAGTAGTGGAGGGGGGACTGGAGGGTATTTAAATTCTCTGCGCAGGAAAGTAGGTTAGGAAAAAGTGTCGGTTTTCACACAGACCTATTTTGTAAAACTTGAAGATTAGAAGTTGAGGAGGCTGGCCAGTGTTCAGCAGGAACACCTCACTACACTCACACCCCCCTTTTATTGAAGGAGGGAAAGAGAAACAAAGTTGTGTTAAGGAGAAGCTGGTGGCAGGAGTGTAGAGGAGCAGCATATGGCAGTAAAAGGAGCACAGCTGGAGGTAGCATTTCCATCTGAACGTGATGTCAGACCAGCTGACAAGCTGCCATCCATCCCCCCCGTCTTTTATTGTAGTGCAGGCTGGGAGTTAGCGTGCACTAGGATTCGTGTGCGGGAGTAGGTATCTCATTCCCCTCCAACATCTTCTCCACTTTGCATCTGTCTCTCGCAGCTTGATTGTGTGTGTCCCCCCCACCCTTTTTTTTTGTGGCGGTACCCCCCCACCCTCCAACCAGCTCATACCCCCCCCACCCCACCNNNCCCCCTGCTCCCCCCGCAACCTCCTCTACGAATCGGCAAAAGGAGCAGCCGCCGTTCCCGATCTGCTAGAACAGAGGACTTAATCGAGTTGATGTATGCTGCAGGTACTGTGCGAGGGGGCATCTGAACACAGGGCTGTTTGTGTCTGGGGAAGGGGGGGGGGCTCAGGCTCCCATCCGCACTGCCTCACGCCGAAGGTCAGGGGCTCCCGGCATGGGAAGTGAAGGATTTTGTGTTCCCGGACTGGAGAGAGGACCGGCGGCGGCTGGAGACAGGATGAGAGGTTGTTTGTTTCATCCCATCGCATGTCTGTGACGTTGTGAACTGTGACTGACTTTGTGCTTTAGGGAGCTGTTTTTTCTGTTATTATAATGATAGCAGCAAGAGGGATTTTATTGTTGTTATTATTATTGTCATTATTATTTTTGTGGTGGCTTTTTTAGTGCCGTTTGTGCTCAGAAAGCTGTTTAGATTTGAGAGGTTCTGCGCTAACCCTCATGGTAGTTTCACAAGTGTGCCCATTGCTTCACGCGCTTGTCTGTTCTCATGTATAACACTATCAGCTGTAATGTAGACTAAATATATGGTTGATAAATGTGTCTAAGTGTGAATTAGACAACAAAAAACTGTGCTTTTCAGTTCTCGGAAATAGCAGTACAGACGGAGAGCTTAACGCATACGGTAGCCAAAGTGTCCTGTTTTGTAATGACCAGAGTAGAGAGATTGTATGGATTTTTTATAAAGTGGACAGTGACTTCACTTGAAAGTCCTTTTTTCCCCCTTTTTTGTTGTTGGTGACTAATTTAGAACTTGCAGATTTGAGCTGCCTGAATTGGCCAGACAGCTGTAAGCGCACTTTGCCTAGTCTTAATCTCTTTATCTGGGCAGCAGCTGCCATATGGCCCCAGTCAGCTGGATCAGATGTTTATAAGCTTACTCCTTCGTTCCTCCCTGTCCTCGCACCCTCCTAATTTGATCGCCGCTACCTTGTGAGCTGTCCTGTAGCCTTTATTTATAGCCATCTTAGGGATTAGGGATTGATGTAGACTACAGGGCACTTAAAGTGATTGTATTGTAAATCTTCTGGCTTTTTTTCCCTTTGGTTTAAGATGTGCAGTTTCTCGAAGGATGGGGGCAGGGGTGGCTGGCTGGGGGGATGGCTGGGCAGGGGTAGGGGGTGTGTGTGCGGGGGGTGTAAACAGCATTGTCCCTCTAAGCTTGTCTCATTAAGAAAATCTGGAGTCTGATGTGGGAGCTGCACAATAAATTGACCAGATTCAAGTGAAGAATTAGCATTTTCTAATTGCTCTTGCACATAATTTTGTGACCAGTTCTCAGTGTTTATGGGTAACAGGTGTGATTTGTTTTCACTTTCTGGATTCTAAATAATGCAGTATTTTTTTTAGATTATGCACTTTTAAGAATTTATGATTTGGTCTTTAATTTTTGGGTTACAATTTTAAATCCAAGATTTTTACGCTTAACCGCTTGCTGTGTTTAGATTGATGTTCTGAATAGTCCTTTAAGTTGCCCTTAGATATAATCTAAAGTATACAAAAAGATCTCTCATGTGTGCTGTTTGTGTACCTGAAAGCCTGTTACTTAAAACCAGCGCCTTATCCAGGGCGGGCTATATTAAGCATAAACCCGGTCTGAGTGCCGACTGTAAAACCGCGGGTTTGCGAGCCGGTGCTGTTGCCGCAACGGGCATTTGTGTGAAGAAAAGGTCCGCAGTCATGCCTTGCCTAGTGTGAGCCTGGGCGGCCGCAGATCGCCGGCGGCGCCTATCACCAGTTGCTCTGTGAATAAGCCGGACATAATGCGCGCTGTCTTGGTGCGAGTATCGCTTGGACGTCCTAATGGTGACCGGCAAGAGATGGCTTGGGCAAATAGACTTCTTAGAGTTGGGGATCATCGAGTCGAGATGCCTTTTTTTTTTTTTTTACTATTGCAGGAAAAAAAGGTTGAGTTTTCTGAAGTATTTTCAATATTTTATGGGGTTTTTTTCATTGTTTTTTTAAGTGTGTTTCTGTGTGTGTGTGTGTGAGAGAGAGAGAGCGAGAGAGAGAGAGAGCGAGAAGGAGAGAGAACTTGAGAGCTTCAGAAGAAAAGAGAAAAAGAATAAATGCTGAAACAAAACAATAGTTGTCCTGGAGGGACTCTAACATCTGCTGTCTGTTTCAGGTTATGAAGACAGCATGGAGTTTCCAGACCACAGCAGACATTTGCTACAGTGTCTGAGTGAGCAGAGGCACCAAGGCTTCCTGTGCGACTCCACCGTGCTGGTCGGCGATGCCCAGTTCCGGGCCCACCGCGCTGTGCTGGCCTCCTGCAGCATGTACTTCCACCTTTTTTACAAGGACCAGCTGGACAAAAGGGACATTGTTCATCTGAACAGCGACATCGTCACGGCGCCGGCCTTCGCGCTCCTGCTTGAATTCATGTACGAGGGGAAGCTCCAGTTCAAAGCGCTGCCCGTGGAGGACGTGCTGGCCGCTGCCAGCTACCTCCACATGTATGACATCGTCAAGGTCTGCAAGAAGAAGCTGAAGCAGAAGGCCACGGCTGAGGCAGATAGCACGCGGCGCGAGGAGGATGCCTCCAGCTGCTCCGATAAGGTGGAAAGCTTCTCGGAGGGCAGCACGGGCCACCCAGCTGCCGGAGACCTACTGCCCAGTGACGACGAGGACCTGGATGCCAAGAGGGACCCGCTGCATGAGCCGGGCAGCATGTGGATGCGGCTGCCTTCCGACCCCGCTGGGACTCCCGGGGGCACCCGTGGCGGGGAGGCGGAGACGCACGCAGCGGACGCGGGGAAGCCATCGCCTGCCGGAAGCCCATGCAGCTCTGCCGGCTCCCTGTCCCGCCGCTCGGCCTCTTCCCATGGGGCTTCCGCGGACGCCGACTGCGCACTGGACCTCTCAGTGAAGTCCAGTCTGGCTGGGACTCCCGGAGAGGCGGTGGCTGCCGGCGCCGGCACCCCCAGTAACTCCTACTTCTGCGGCGCACCGGCCTCCGACGGCCTCCCAGGTGGCCTGGTGCAGGTGAAGGTGGAGAAGGACACGGGCTCTGACGATGAGGAGTTGGCCAGCGGAGACTACGAGATGGACCACAGCGGCGTCAAAGAGCCGCCACCTAGCACCAACGGCGCCACCGGTGCCCACCGCCGGCTGGGCTACGAGGCGCACCTTTCGGCGTTGCGTGACTCCTCACTGGCCGGTGAGCTGGAGCGGGAGGACAAGGCCAGCGAGGACGACGAGATGCTGAGTCCCGAGAGCGAGCGGGCGCAGGCCGAGGCCGCCGCCATCGACGGCTCCCTGCTGCCCTATGTCTCCAACATGTTGGGCGCCCCCCATGGTCAGATCTTCATGTGTCCCCTGTGCAGTAAGGTCTTCCCCAGCCCCCACATCCTCCAGATCCACCTCAGCACGCACTTCCGCGAGCAGGAGGGCGTGCGTTCCAAGCCGGCCGGCGACGTCAACGTGCCCACCTGCTCCATCTGCGGCAAGACTTTCTCTTGCATGTACACGCTGAAGCGGCACGAGCGGACTCACTCCGGCGAGAAGCCCTACACCTGCGCCACGTGCGGCAAGAGCTTCCAGTACTCGCACAACCTGAGCCGGCACGCCGTGGTGCACACGCGCGAGAAGCCGCACGCCTGCAAGTGGTGCGAGCGCCGCTTCACGCAATCCGGGGACCTCTACCGACACATCCGCAAGTTCCACTGCGAACTGGTCAACTCGCTCTCTGTCAAGAGCGAGGCCCTCAACCTGCCCAACGTGCGGGACTGGGCTCTCGAGGACAGCTCTCAGGAACTGTGGAAATGAAGGGCGGAAGACAAGCGACAGGAAAAAAAAAAAAAAAAGCAACAAAAAGAGACTCCTTTTTGAGTTCTAGAAAAATCTGAATTACGTTATCTGGCAGAGAGGTAAGGGAATGGGGCTTGGGACTGTGGGACGGCCAGAGGTCAGCGGTAGAGTCTAAATCAGTCATGTTTCTCGTCCTTTTCGGCGCAAACCTTGCTAAACTGCACTTTAGTAGCACATCGAAAATGTTACTGCTGATGTTTATTTCCTGTTATTTAATTCTATAATTGTATATTGTTCCCTTAAAGTGACTGGAAATTTTTTTCAGGTTTTGTACAGAAACACAGACTCAAGAGGCTGGTGTCAATAATTGTTTTTTTTTTGTTAAACACTTATAGTTTCCTTTTTCCTTTGAGACCAGAGTATAATGCATCCAAGACTTTATGTGCTCTTGAGCTCTCTGTTGACAAATTTATTTGTAAAACTGCAAGTTCTTCACACCATTTTGAAGATTGCGAATAACACACTGGAGACAGAAAAAAAATTTAAATACACTAAACGGGTACTGTGAACATAAATACACAGCAGAGCACATATCCAGCGTATGTGTACATATCTGTGTGTGTACTGTGCACTACTGTACTTTCCTTGGCATATCTCATACCTGGTGATCTTCAGTTATATTTTGGAAAGAAGCCTGGTTGATAACAGATAAACACTTCCATTACTGAACGTAAGGCTTTTTTTTTTTTTTTTACATGTAAAGTAGGAAACTTGACTGATAAAAGACAAATGGCACTCATGCAATGTACAGCATCCTTTTTTGACAATTTTAAATCTTTTTTTTTATTATTCTTTATAATTACGATAAATCGACTTTCCTTTTACTTGCATAGTTACTGTCGTTAGACATATCCCTTGTAAAACGAAAAAAAATCTTATGTTAACTGTATAGATTTCTATAGTGATTAAGGAGATATTTTTCTGTCTCGAAAATGGGATCTGTTGTTGCATGAAGTCCAAGCTGTATAATAAAACATGTGAATTGCTGTATTACTGTAAACTGTAATTGATCAGATACCAGACAGGCTGTGCCGATATTCCCAGGTTCAGTCTGTTAATAGTAAATGTAACAGCTATGGAAAAATGCATGAATTTGATTTATTTTAAGATTTTTTTTGTTGTTGTTTTGCATCTGGAGAGTGTGTTTTAAATTAATTATTTTAATTTCTGGATAAAATAGAGTTTTTTCCCCTTTTCTTTATTATGTCGTTTTGAGCTCCTATGGATTGATCTGTGGGACTGAGAGGAATTTGTACAAATGCACTGTTAAGTTTTAAGTATGTGTAGAATCGTACCAGTTTGCGACCTCCGTCTGACAGATCCTCAGTGTAGGGAACATGCTAGCACTGGCTTATCCTTTCTGAGACTTATCAGTCTGTCACGCTCTGCATCGCTAGACTGTCAGGAGTTCAGGTCCGCATCTGCTGTCTATATCAAAACAAGGATTGACCTTTTCCTTTTTTTTTTTTTTTAAATCTCATATTTAAAAAGTGAGCTGTCTGCTTTGTCAGTAATTTATTTATTTATGTTCTGATTTGGCACTTGCCGCGAACCTGCGAAGCTGAGGTCTTTTTTCTTTTTAGAAAAACTCACCTGCACGAGCCTGAATACACCTGAAGTTATTTCACGCAAACAGCAGAAAAAAAAGGTCTGTGAAATCTAATTTTGTCACACTCGCATGCATCTGTATGTGTCTGTGAACATGAGTGTTCCCACACAAGCATTGCGGACTCCTCCCTCACAGATATATACAGGCACGCACCTGGCATTTGAGAGGCCACACTTGACCAGAACATCCTTGGAATAATTGATTTTTTTATATAAAATTCAACCTCATTTAGGTGTCTCTCTAGGTATGGAAGTCCTTTATGGGAACAAACATGTCTTGCTCCAAAGTCATTGGGGTTCTTAATACATCAGAGAAAATAACACAAGGCAGAATTATCTTTAGTGATTTTATGTTTCAATTGGACGCAAATGTTTTGTAAAGGATTATTTTCAAAGAACTGCTTCCTGTCCGGGGGGGATGGTGCTAACAAAACTGTATGAAACGGCTGGATGTGTGGCTTTCGGGTTTTTTTGTTTTTGCTTTCGTGAACGTTCACAGTCGATATTCCCTTCAGCGAAAATGTCCGCAATTTTCCTGAGAAATTCCAGAACGCATTACGGCCACACAGGCTGGATTATACTTGCGCTCTCTCTCTCTCTCTCTCACTCTCTCTTTCTCTGCCTTTCTCTGGGCGAAAAGGGGAAAAAAAGAACTATTTAAAAATAAATAAACAGAAATACACAAAAATACCCTACCCTAGGTGGAGAGGGGAAAGATGAAATGCTAAGACTCTGGCCTGACATGAGGTCCCTTGTACGCACGAGAGGTGCAGGGCTCCGTACATCTGCTGGAATGACTGGCAAGCCCTTCCAGGCTCAGGGGGTTGGTTCACTCTGCAGAGCATGTGAGAGCTACATCAGCTGGTGAAGGCCGCACTCCGTACACGGCGCACATGGCAATTAGCATTTTGCACAGTGGTAATTCTCCCCCATTTGCACTCACCAGTAATTTGTATGGAATATCATGGGAAAAAAAACATCATCTGTGGTTTAGTTCTTGTTTTATTTTTTATGCTTACTTTTACTTAATAGTACTTGACCGCCTTAAACTACTGTAAACAGCTTGTTTTTGTTCTGAAGGTTATTACTGGCATACAAATTGTGTATTACTGGACTGTTTTATTTGATATTTTCCTTAACAGAAGAAAGCTGTGAAAAAATAACCTGTTAAGTATCTCCATTTATCTTTGGTGACTTGAAAACAGGAAAGGTCTGGTGTAAAAAAAATAAATAAAAAATTTAAAAAAAAATTTAAAAAAGAAAAAGAGGTTGAAATGTAGGTGAGACTGTAAAGAGGAAACGGAGAATAAAATTAATTGTCAGAAAAAGACAATCACTGTCTGAAAAAGAAGCTGATTTAATTCAGAATACTTACTTTTACTGGCCACCCCTCTGAAGTGTTGTTCCATTGACATTGTTCATTGTTTATTTTTTGGATGTAGACATTTAGCTTTGACAATCATAGTATGTTTTATTTTCTCAAGGGGAGTAATTTATGAGCCTGTTTAGTTTTGTACTTTTTGGTGTGCTGTTGGTGAAATTTTTAAATTGTGTGCTAACTGCAATAAATTATAAGAACCTGAAAACTCATTTGCATATTGCATTACTTTTTCCACTGTATATGTGATCAGTGATATATGGGTCCAAACATGAGATTTCTCGTTTTCATTACTGAAACTTTTATTAATCCTTTAAACACAAAATCATGTTTTTTCCCTCTCTGTGCTATTTATTAGAGGGTACATATTACCTGGGCAAGACCTGAATATTTTGGGTAATTCCATAAATGTCTGGTTTTTCATGCATTAAAATGAAATTTTAAAGTTAGAAAGAGGAGAGGTTTGAATAGAAATGTGAGAGAACGTGTAGAAATCAAAGCCGAGTTTTAATCGTGGTCCCTGGTTTGTCTTTTGAACATTTGGAATAACTTAGTAAGAATTAGAGAAGGTATTACATGTTTGAATGAGCTTCTAGTTTTGCGTTGTTCTTGAAGACAAACGCTGTGCGTAAGGGGATGGCGATGGGGGCGTGACCCCCTCCGTTGTTTACCGTGCACTGAATTGCATAATTACATGCATATGGGGGGACAC